>CABFWB010003252.1:0-19442 GCA_902151455.1 Timema bartmani | reverse complement strand
AAAAAAAAAAAAAAAAAAAACTATTTGGAATGGTTGTTCTCATGCAATTTTTATAATTGTGTGCATCTAGAAGCTATTTAGAGTTGTCTTCACCCTGATATGTTTTTGGAAATCAGAAAATTTTAGAATCAATATTAAGTGCTCCTATCCCAACAATTTTTTGAAAATAGAATGCCTTTAGAAGTTATTTAGAGGGATATTCACATAAAAAAAAATTAAATGCCTCTAATAACCATTTAGTATAGTCCATAGCTGGTAAATTTTTGAAAATTTGATTCCTCTAGAAGCGATTTGGAGTTTTATCAAGACAATCTTTTAGTTTCATTATATATTCTATAATATAAGAGAGGAGTGAAATGAATATAGAGGGGAGAAATGTATTCCAAAGGGTGGAAAATTAATTCTAGAGTGGGGTGGGGGTGAAACCACCTCTGCCTTTCCAATCCCCCTGGTTCCACGGCTACTGACTGACTTCAAAATAGAGTTTATATAATTATCACAACTTTTAATTTGATCCATTGTCCAATAAATGTATCAAGCTAGTGTTGAAATAAGCTGAAATCAATCCATGATAGAGTAAATAAGAAAAACTATACAGAAAGACAATACTGGCATAAAGTTGTGTTGACCTCTTTGGGTAGAAGTGGATGTCTAAGCTAAAATGTTTCCTCCCCCTTACCCTCAAAAATCCCAAATAATAAATAAAGCTCAAAACAAGTGAAATTTAACTGATGTGACTAAATATATGACATGTAGGCCCTAGGCCTCATTTTAAGATCAAGTTTGCAGCTTGTAAGAAAGTATTCCATTATACACATTAAGATACCCCTAAGATTTCCAAATTAAAAATATACAGAAATATAGTTTTGATATATTGTATGTAGTGCCCCCTCCCCATCTCAATTTCAAACTACATTTTAAATTTTAGGTGCAACCCTGCTGGTATGTCTTAAGTCCATTAGGTCAGCAAGTTGGTGGGGGGAAAAACTGTTTAAGAGGAATGGCAATAATTAATTTTTTCTTGGTAAACTTTATTTCAAATATTTTAGTCAAGAATGATTAAAAACAAATACTTAATCTGAAATTAATTGAAATCAAAAATAACACATTTTGGACTCAGCCACATAGTTCAAAATTTAAATGGAAACTAAGGTATACTGTATTTAATAAAGTTGAAAATATAAAATAAAACAAATCATTAGAATAAATCAAATATTGTTTCTATGTGTGAACAGAAATATAAATATTGTCATAGCTTGCAGCCTTAGGTAATCTAGAGCATGCAAGGATGTCATAAACCTGAGAATTCAAAACTGTCAAATGTCCTGAACCAGCAGGTGAGTATGTGTCCTAGATCAGATTTTCAAACACAGATGTTTTGCAGATTAGCATAACCGAGTATTGGCAAAACCTGTAACTTAGGGTGAACAGGTTAACACCCCTCCCCATTTTTTTTGGGTATATAACAGTGAGTTTTTAGTTTTAGACATTTTGAGGTGAGGGGGGCCGGAAAGGACCCAAGTTGTTAAAGGGCTAGTTTGAAGTGCTCTACAGACTCAGCTACCATATTACAGCCACTTGTGGGAAGATTATCCTACAGCTTAAGTCTTTGTTCAGTATGGAGGATATCCCAAAATATCATGGAAGAATGAGCTAGACAACAACAACAACGCAACGCCTGGTGGCCTTGTTTTTAAGACTAGTTAAGAGTTATAAAATCGAAGATAGGTCAGGGCGCAGGATTGCTGAGTAGGGACATTGATAGAACGATGACTTTTTTTTTTAACTCTTTCAACTAGTTATAAAACCTACATTACATTTATACACTTGTATAGTAATTATTCTATTTCAATAAACAAATTCAAAACAAACGGCACAATTATTTTTTGCTGCTTACCCATCCCACTAACCCATCCTGACACACAAGCCCACCGGTTGGGGTGAGTAGCAACAAAAATAGTCTTAAAATTCAGATCATGTGTACCTCCTATTTCAATGGTCAAGTGTTCAAAGATGTCATACTTGCAATATAAAGGTATGCAGGTGTCAGAATGATCAAAGTCCAAATCTCAGGCAAGTGTTATAAAAATATTTAACTCAATGTGTTTTTACATCCTTTTTCCACAAAAAAAAAAGTGAGTGTACTTCCTCTAAACTACTATTCTCATACCAATCCCTATATTACACTGGTAATAACATTGGTGCCGAGCAAACTAATACAATAAATATAAAGTAAAAAGTTATTTTGATAAGCGTATTACATGCTTCAGTGGTCGTATGGTCTAAAGCGTCACTCTCACAATAGACTAGACTGCCAATGACAGGGCGATTGGATTTTGAATCCCTGTTGAATGTACTGAGGGTGGTTTTTTACTTTCTCTCTACCCAAATGCAGGCACACTTCCACTAATTCAACCTCTCATACCTAATTCACTACAATAATTAGTACATAGTATGTACTACTTAAGTATTATGCATATAACCTGAACAGGTGCTTATAAAAAAATATCTAGGAACCATGTGTTTTATACTATTTCCACTCCCCTGCCTATCATCATCAACAAAATTGTCAAGTGTAAAGGCACTACTCACCAAAGTCACGCCCTGAACGATCTTATTAATTTTAATTGTAAGATTTCTATTAAGCTTGGCTTCCTTTTTATGAGTTTCAAAGTATTTATATGCCTGGTTTTGACAAGATAATACTCGAGATTAGTGCTATTGATAAGTGAAACTAAAGCACAAAGCATGGCTAAAATATATATATATATTTTTTTTTAATTTGAACATCCATGACTCAAAATTGATTTGACAAGGGAAAATTAAAAAATCCAAATAAATTCAGATTGGTCTTTTTAATTGTACTTCTCAAGCTTGTGCAATGTCACCATTTATCATTTTACAACTTTTACTATAGTGAGTCCAATGTCATTAGTTTTCAATTAGTTTCAAATGCATTTTATATAGCAGATAAGTGGAGGATTATTTGCACAAGTTATTCGTGTTTCTATTTAGTGCTCATGTATAGACTATTATAATTAATTTGTAAGTGAAGGTAAATTTAAGGTGTTGATTGTTTAAAATGTGTTAAAAATCGTTATTCACACATATAATGATAAAATATTAAGATTTTAATTTTTTTTGTAAGCAATAAGCAAACTCAAATTGAAAAAAAAAATCAATGTCTAGCAATCAGTCTTAAATAAATTTACAGTATAGGGTTGGTTGGTAAGTTTTGTGAATTTTGAAATTCTCTAACTTTTCCAGGTTTTTAAGACCAAAAATATTTATATTCTAGAGTCTTTTATATGCATAGCTATTAATGAAAATTTGCATTACCTTTAACATAATACTCTTGAAAAACAAGGTTTGAAAAAATGCTCTTATCTTATTTTTATCTAGTCATTAACTCTTTTTTTCCCCACCATTCCTTTTTATAACTAACCAAAATAAGAATTAAAAGAGAATTATTGACATTCTTACATGAATATATATCAGTAATTATATCTTGTGAATGTAGGGAAGGTGGGGATAGTTTATATTGTCACACGCTCTTGAATGGCATGAATTGGATAGAAAACTTACAGTTTATAAGCTACTACTTTGTATTTCTAAAATAGCCCTAAACACATCTAAAGATTCCAGTGATTTTCTGAAAATTTACTGACATTTTCAAGTCACATAAAATTCCTTTTGCTTTTGTGTCCTGATGCTTATCAAACTTAGGAGGGTAATAGTTATTAATATACAGTGTAAGTAAGGAAAGCCACTAATGTGTGAGTGGCCATTTGAAAGGTACCATAACAAAGCTATCATCTTAGGATTAAAGCAGAAAAACTATTCATAATAATCAGGTCATCAATCTTGTGATTGGTTTGCTGCAGCTATTGCCTAAAATTGGCCAATTTTTTTTACATCATCTTTGTACCTTCTTCTGCCAACATCATTCACCATTTGATTCATGTACTCTAGTCTTGGTCTCCCACTTGAATTTGTCCCTCCCACATCGCCTTCTATATTGATTTGACCTAACAAATATGAGCAGTCATTTTTTCTTCTAAGAGTAATACTTATTCTATGTGCTGAAATTGTTCAGAATTTTTATACATCCCTACATTTTATAAACTACTATATAAAATGATGTCATATGGAGCAATTGGTTTAGTTGCCCAAAGTGCATTAATATTTGTGCGTGCTGTTTACAAAAATTGTTTATATAACCAATGATGAATTTTCTAATAAAACCAAATATATCATATTTAATTTATTAAATACCAATTAATGTATAGTGTGTCTTTCATAATCAGCAAAGCATTGTGTATCATTAACATATAGTTGAAATAACACTTTAGTTAGCTATGCATGGTTATTCATAATTCTGTCAAACAATAAAAAAGAAAAGCACCTTTCATAAACAACTTTAAGTGAAGAAATACAAACCATTCAAGTTTTTGAAAAGTAAACTGCCCGCGCTTAGTGTTCACTGTTTGCTGCTATGAAGCAGCAGCAGGAAAGATGAGGTATTCTGTGTGATATAATATTATAAAACCATGTCTGTTGTGATAGTGCAGCAATGATATAGAGCAGAATTACAGAAGGATATACCTCTCCACAACAGTATCAAGAAGTGGTATGAGAAATTTTGGGATGAAGGCTGCTTGTGCACCGCTCCTCGGCCAAGATGTCCTGGGCTAAGTAAAAAGACTGTATATAGTGTTAGATAAGCCTATTCATGAAGTACCCATAAGTCTACTACACATTCAAGTTTGGAACATCGCATCCCACAATCAAAAGTTAGATAAATTCTCTGTAAGAGACTGAAGGTTAAACCCTACAAACAAGTTTTGAGATTATGAGGCTTTAATGTGGTGGCAGCCTAGGTCACCATATTTAAGCCCGTGTGACTATTTCTTATTTGGATTTGTGAAAGATACTATCTTTGTGCCTCCACTGTCTGTTAATCTCCAGGAACTTCAAAACTGTACCACTATGGATGTGACTGATAGACTGTGACATTCTCACACGTGTGCAAGATAAAATGGATTTTTGTCTAGATATCTGCCCCATCTGGAAAAGTGGACACACAGAGCATTTGTGAAGAATTTAAAAAAAACCTGCAACTTTACCTTTATTTGAGTGTAATTAAATATAGTATTTGTTGTGTAATTAATATGTATTTTTTTAATGTTTCAAGGAATTATGAATAACCATATATAACATTCAATCAATAAAATTAAATAAATATTGTGATATACTTTTGAGTTGGTTGGTAGAAGAAAAGTGGTCATTAGTTATGGTTGAGTGAACAGCAAAATTGTGACAATAACAGTAAACCCCATTATGGCGAGGGTAGAAAACTAGGTATAAGAACTTAAAGTGATGGACGAGAGTGATACTAAACAAACGATTGAGAAATGTGGTAAGGTGAAGATATGTTTGGTTGGACAAATTGCATAGTATCACTTTAATGATTGTAATGTGTTAACTTAAAGGTGTTGTGTATTAATAATAAGGAATGTAGTTCATTTAAAGTATTTATGATGAAAAGTGTTGATTTATTAATAATCAAAGTTAGTGTTGATAATGTGCCTGTCTATATTAAATGTATCAGGAATTTACATATTAATTTAAGTGTGAATGAACTGGCAACAAAACAAACACGCTATAGATAACTTTTTATTCTTATTTTCATAAAATCATTTCATGGTTTTGAATAGGTGTGAAGTGATTATTTAAATTTTACTATAACTAAGCCTAAGAATCTATGGGGTCTTAAAATTTCGAATCTGAACTCAAATCTTACTAATATTTGTATCTAAACAGAGAATTAACATATTATTGTTTGTAAGCTTGGAATCAGATTCAAAATTTCAAATCCTAGAATCCTGGATTTGTATAGAAATTTCTTTATATAATTTAACTATTTAGATAAACTAAGACCAATCACTAGACAACCATTTAATCATAACATTAAGTTATTGTAGCTGTATTCATATTTTATTTTAATGCATCAACTCATATTATTTGACGCAACCAAACTTTCAAATTATGTAATATAATCATTTCAACAAATTTTTCCCTCTGAACAGGTATTAAAACTCTTGTGCTAGGAAAAAAAAAACTTTTACCCCTCCCTCTATGGTTTCAGAACTCTTTAGTGCATAAAAGTGATGCCACTAGCCAGGTGCAGGCAGGGAAATAGATGTGGCCTTCCCTGTTTATCTTTGTAAGCTTCAAAAACTTATAATAAAGTAAGAATCTTTGTTTGTGTAGAGTCCTTTAAATTATTAGAAAGCAGAATGAAGGCAGTTCTTCACAAATTTAACTAAATAAAAGTTGGTCTCTAATATATAAAAAGACAAATAATATGTGGTCTTGGCTATGGCTACATGCACTTTTGAGTGTGTGTATACCTTGAATAATTTTATTTAGAGAATTGAGTGAATGTAAATTTGAATTTAAAAAAAAAATCAGAATTTTAATTTTAATGAAATAATTTATATTGCTTTCTTTTTTTGATCTACATACATCTACATTTGATAACAAATTAATTTATCATCAATGCTGTTTAACATTACACATACTTTAAAAAACACCTTATTTTTTTAGATTTTTTTATAATGTTAAGTTTATAAATTCAACAACTTGACTTTATGGCTAGTACAATTTAGCGATTGTCAATTGAAATATGTCATGGAACTAGTTAAGTTCAAAAATACACCTAATAAAATATCACACTTTTTTTTTTAATGACCCTATGTCCAATAGGGGATACTTTCATTACACTTCACTTCAATGTCTGTGATCAAGAATAGAGTTACTCCATTTTCTCATACTAGTCAAATATCTGAATAGATTTATTCTAAATGCTTCTGAATTAACAGCTTCTCTTAGAGAATTAACCGAAACCATAATGCTTGGTGGTAAGAAACGAAGCATGAAAATTAATTTAGCATGATCAAAAAACTTATTACAAACGCACCAGTACAGGAGTTCTTTAATCACTGGCTGCCAATTACACTATAATGTGATGCATCAAGATATGGGTTGGGAGCATATATGTTAAAAAATTGCCATCCTGTAGTTTATGCTTCAAGAACAATGACAAAATGCGAGCAAAGTGCTATTCACAAATATCGTCCATCTTTTATTCATGTGAGAAATTTTATTGTTATGTAGCATGTCATTTAAATCAAAGGACATCTACAAGCCAGAATCCACACAATATCCTAAATTACGACAAGAGAATCAGAAGAGGAAAATTAATACTGATAGATTTAGAATTAAAATACACGAGATTCTACTTACAGTACACGAATGTTCCCGGATATGATCACCATTCTTTCACCAACTGTTCTACTAGCATGGCGGAAGCACAGGCGTGGCAGTTTCAACGCACGTCTAACCTCTTGACCTCAACATCGAAGAAAGACCGGAGGAGCCTCGGTCGATCACTAGCGACGACACGAGCTACGACAATTATGCCCCTAGCGGATTTACTTGGCAACTCATTCCCCTCCGCTTCAAAACTCCCTCCCCAGTCCTCGTTTTCTCTTTGTTGACATTGCCCTATTTGTTGGTCTAGGAAAGAGTATAAAACGAGAACCTTCTAGATCCATTTATTCCAGTTCATCACTTGGTTTTCGTCGAATGAAGGAAACTCTGCTCCAGCACCTAGAGAAGAAACCGCTGACCATGACGGTTAGGGCGTGGGAGTCACCGCCTCGACGCCAAGGGAAACCGATCGAATAATCCAAGTATTCTATTGTTTTCCAAGTCCTTCAGACTTGTTGAATTGGTCCTTAAGACTATGTAAATTTTTGTGTAGCCAGTATGAACTTTTTATTATGTACGTCATTCAGACGTTTGTAGTTTAGTCAAGAGGAATTCTTTATTTTGAACGTCAGTCAGACATGTTGTATAGAGTCTTTATGACTTCGTTATTTTGTATGTCCATCTGACGTGTTAGTTCAGGCAATAGGACTAACTATTTTTGTACGTCAACCAGACGTGTTTGGTAGAGTCATTATGACATCTTTATTTGTAAGTCCATCTGATGTGTTTTGAATAATCACTATAAATTCTTTATTTTGAACGTCCATATGACGGGTTAGTTTAGTCAATAGCGCTAACATATTTAGTATGTCAGAGGTGTGACTACATATTTTTACTATGTCCATATGATATAGCTTAAATGCGGGAGCCTTGAGCTCTTTGAGATAGGATCCAGGCTTTAGGGCCCTTTCTTTCACAAGTTCATGATTCAGGCATAAGGTCTTAATACTTCACAGTATCACATGACGCCTTGGACGTCATGCTCATATGTGCTACTTTTAGAATGGCTACAACCAGGGTGTCTAACGCCTTTATTTGAGGACCTAGTTAGGTCAGTATCTCACAGCACTGTTATTCGAATATCTTTTTCTGTGTTACTATTTTGGGTGCGCAAAGTGTGGAACACGGCTAATCTTCTATGGTGGCCCGCACAGATAGTACTTTTCTTTCGCCCCTTTGGATGGCACTTCTTATGATTTAGTGATAAAAATTAGTGTTTTATAAACGTGAGATTTACCCCTGGCAGTGGGTGATGTCATTTAAGTACTATTGAATGCTCTGGCAATTCCCATGGGGAGAGGACCGGCCATAGTACGACTAAGGGTAGACACTTGGTTGTCTTTCAGCCATTATCTGATGTAATGGACCGCTCGTCCAATTTACTATTTCTGAAACAATTCTTTATCTCTAGCTGGCACGAACTTTGGCTAATAACTCTAAAATTATAGTGTCATGTGTTATATTATTTGTCTTAAATTCACCTTGTTTTGTTTAGACCCTTCCGGTGAAAGTCAGGCTGCTAGCCTGACTGTTCCCGTGTTGTCTTGGACACGTATTCTCCCGAGCTACGGGATGATACTGTAACTTTGGAGTTATATTACCCAATAGTACTTAAATTCTTACCTGGATAAAGCACTTGTTTTGCTTTGCCCATTCAACAGGCTTCAAGCACAGTTTATACTTTCTGTTTATTCTCAGCTGATGTAATTTAATTCCAACCTTTACGTTTTTGTTTAATAAATCTATTTTTGTTACCTATTTAATTCTTTGTTTTCTAAAGTATGTTCCTATCACTCACTCATATGTAAAAGTGTAACCACCCTGGTAGGACATTACAATTATGTATATGGGCAACCACTAAAGGTGGAATCGGACCACAAGTCCCTGTAGTCAATTTTTCAAGAGAAATTTGCAAGATCCCTTCCAGGTTCAGGCGGATCCAACTTCACTTACAGGTGTATGACCTTGATGTGAGTTACACTCCAGTAATCAAACAATTCTGGCTGATTTCCTGTCTCTCAGACTAACTGATGCTGTTAAACACCCGCCCATTGTCAGTGAACATGCCAATGTAGATAAGTTAGTTCATACGGTTATTTGTTTCCTCAATCTCTAAATAATAGGTTCATGGCCTTAAAGATATTTCCATTAAGGATCCTGTGTTTAGCCTAGTTCATAAGTACATCACCAGCAAGTGGCCTAAAACAGTTTCAGATGGCATTGAAGCCATATATGCCAACATCTTACTTCATACACAAAGATGCATGAATTCTGCTGATACACAATAAAATTATGGTACCAAATTATCTCCAAAGGAAAGAGCTTTGAGAAATTTAAAGCAATGGCATCGAAAAATGAAAAGGCCAAAAGAAGGCAGTTTTTCTATTGCCCTGCCTTGACTGGGCTATAGAGCGGTTGATTAAATCTTGTGGTTTATGTGCCAAATATGCTAAAGCTAATCAGAGAGAACAATTGATGCCATTTTCTATGTCCAATCGCCTATGGCAGTGATTAGACTGATATTCTACATTTTAAAGCAAATAATTATCTATAATTTACGACAACAACACTAAGATGGAGTTAGACCGAATTCCAGATAAAGTGGCTTCAAACTAGATAAGAATCTCTACAACAAAATTTGTGTGAAGTATGGTATCTGGGAGAGTTGTGTTAGTGATAACGTATCATATTCAAACTAAATGTTCAAGAAATTCACACAAGGGTATAGGTTTTGCTAAAGAGGCCATTGACATAGCAACAAACCTTCTTAGGAGAAATAGTAGCGAGTAAATGGCACTGTTGAAGATTATAAATAGTCAGATTGTGTCACTTGGTTTTTCGCCGGCACAAATGTTATAAGGAAGGATAATTAGAGATAAGCTAACAGTGTCATCTTCCCTCAGATAGAAGCCCCAGAGAAACAGAAGGTACAATAGAGATTAAAAAAATTATTGCTTGCCTCGAAGGAATTTTAAAACCAGTGGAAACACTTAAAACTAAATTAAGCGTAATCAACCAAACCATGGTGGCCGTTGAGGTAACTCCCCTTTCGGGAAAAATATCCAAGGTACCAGCCCGGGATCAAACCTGAAACCCCTAGGCTTGTAGCCAGGTATACTGAAAACTAAACCATGGGGTAAATATAATTGGTAAATATACTTCAAATGCTAAATTTAGTGAAAATGTCAAACAAGCAAATGGCTTGGAATAGTTGCCACAAATTAGATATATTTACATCAGTTTTCATTAATAAAGGATATTCACTGGATGAATCATTTCTAGTAGGTTACTTTAATTTTTAACAATTTGCTGCACTGGCACAATTAATGTTCATTCCCAATGTCAAATGCTAAATTTTGTGGCAAGATCTGTTTTGTATTCATGACAAATGGCTTGAATTATTTGCTGCCAAGAATATGATTTAAAAAAATTGCTTTCAGTGTGTAAGGGCATCAATGGATGATCTTATTTCTGGTAGTTATTTTAGTTTTTAATGGGTTGGTGAACTGGCATACTTATTACTCATTCCGGATGTCAAAGACTTATATTGTAGCCAACTGGAACAGTTTCTTTTCTGACACTTTCTGTGAGACTTTTCTTATGGAATAATTTAAAGAATTTTACTTCAACATGTCTGTTGTAGTAATATATATTTTGTTAATTTTACTGTTTTCAGAATTGTAAACAGTAGCATCTGGGACCACAATTAGAGTAACCTCTAAATTGCTAAGAATAAGTTTAACACCATATGAAGACTAAATAAATGTCCTATGTTTTAACAGGATGCATGCCAACAAAAGCCAGAGGTGGGTGAACAATATTTTTAAAAGAATAATGTATTGGTAGACTATACTACATTAAAGGTCTATGTTGATAAATTGTATGGCCAAAATATTGATAGAAAATAATGTAGCATTTTTCCAAAGAGATAATCATTTACTTTATTACTACACTACCATTACTTTTCGATTCACCCTTGTATAACTTTGCCAACTCCAACCCTATTCTGCTTGGTTGGTCTACTAAAAAAAATGTGTTGTAACTTTTATCTCCAATAAATTATGACGTTATATGTGTATTATATGTGGAATTAATATATACTTTTTTTTTCCATTGTCTAACCAACATTTAATTAGGAAAAAAATAAATATAACTGATAAAATAATGAAAATTTAAAGATATGGAACAAAGAACTAACTACAAAAATATCTTGAAAACTAAAACCAAATACTAACCGTTGATGTGTTAGGCTGCCACTGTGGTCTCCCTCCTGGTCCTGCCATTGACATGGGTGGCATTCCTGGTCCACCTGGTCCACCCGGCCCACTTGGGCCACCAGGACCCATACTGCTGTTGGGAGGAGGTCCTCTCATTCCTCCTGTAGGTACATATGAACCAGGACCCATAGGACCCATTGCAGGTCCACGAGGAGGATTCATTCGTGGATTCATCATCCCTGGTGGGCCTGTAAAACCATTAAGCATTAATTAATTACCACAGTTAAAGAAGAGAACGGCACTAGGATACTTAGCTGTGACTTAAATGATCTAGATTTGAAATGATTTAAGGTGTTTCGGCCAGCAAACTTCTCCTAGAATGAATAGGCTATAACATTTTGACAGGGAATTTTTAACATGGTTGAAGAGTAGATATTGTATCATGAAGGGAGGGATGGGCAGGTGGAGTGGGAAAGTAAGCTGGGATCGCCAGCTCTTTGTTCCTAACAGTGCTGTCATGGCACTATCTTTTTTTTACGCTAAGGAACTTTACTGTTAGAAAATGAATTGTCCTTGCATGGCTCATCTGGGGATTGTGGCTTGAGGTTGAATCTTGGCTACTAAGATTCATAGAATATTAATAATTTAAAATTATTAACTTTTACACGTGTCGCAAAGTATTTATTGTACCAAATACTATTAGGCCCATATTTATAAAATGTGTTTTTAGAAGAAAAAAAATATGTACCTGTATTACTAAGCAATTTAATGAAATAATTTTTAGTGGTGAAAGTTAAAGGGTTCTTTTATTATTCTTTTAGCACCAAGTTTTACATCCGTTCATGGTATACTCACGTAATAATTATGCTAATTAGTTAGGGATTAGGAAAGCTGAATTTAGAGGAAGTGGACTCACCTTTGCGTAGAGAGAGTGGGGAAACCATTTATAATAAAACTACCCTCAGTACACCTGATCGTAATCGAACACCGATCTCTCTGTCTTAGCAACGGTCTAGTTTAAGACTAGTGTGATGCTTTAGAGACCATGTTAGTACCGGAACAGGTTTTAGAGTTATTTATCTGTAGTAAAAAAGTATTACTTTTCTTTATAATTATAATAGTTAACAGAGCTCATGTTGAACACCTTACAAACTGGCTGACAAGCTGTAAATATGTTGGAATGCCACATGCATAAGAAAGCAAAGTGGTCGATAGCCAACTGGTTGACCAAATAAATAAAAATATTTCAAAGCTTGAGTGTGTCAATTGAGCAACAGGTTTAGGACCATGTGATAAGAAATACAACTGTTCAGCATGAGAGTACCTACAGGTATACAAAAGTCGAGATGGATTCAATGAACCAATTGATCAACACATTAATACATTGCAAACGTGTTCAACAACAAAATCGTAAACGGAAAATAAAAAGTAAAGTATATGAAATATTATTTTTTAATACAATTTATAACTATAATAAATAAACACATTTGTAATCACATGGTCCAATGCATCAATATCCCATTGTAGTGGATTGCTGGTGTTGAGGATATTGGGGTTAGAATACCGGTCATAGGTACAGAGGTATTTATTTACCCCCTGAAAGCTTATTCACTATCCCTCCACACAAATGAGTGCATATTTTCTTAAATTTTACATTTCTCATTCCTTGTCCTGCGTGTAGCTCAAACAAGGAGTGGGAAGCCATGGAAAAAAAACAACAAATTTAGTGGATTTTTTTAGCACTGCGTCTTACTACCCGTTTGGGTTATACACTAATTTTGTGGATTAAAATCATTATTAATAAGGCATCAATTTTCTAAGTTGGTCTTTTTGGGTCAACCAGTTGGCTGTCGATCATTATGTCCGCATATGCATTTGTTAAACCAGTTGGTACAGGTCATGTCCTAATCGTGTCGGCCACTTGATCCATACTGCTCCTGCGTGTCGATCACTTGTCTGTCTTCCACTTTGTCCTCCCATGTCGACCAGTTTGTGAATGATCAGTTTGCCTGCACCCGTAATGAGGGTAAAGTCGTCATTCTCATCTTATTTGATTTGACAGTGATAGGGAAATCAAGGTTAGTATCCCAGCAGGATGTAATTAGGTGTTCAGTTCTAAAGGTCTCCCACTATGCAAATGTTGATACATTTTCTAAAAACATATCTTCACTTGCCTTCTCAATTAGTCAGGTGTAGTCCAATGTCTTAGCTCAGTCGGTAGCGTGTCTACCTGTTGAGCTAAGGGTCCCGGATTCTATTCCCAGAATGGTCGAAAAATGTATCGTTTGTGAAATGTGGGTTTACCCTTTAATAGTGATGAATTAACGGCTTGGGGCTGGGTGTTGTCTCTGTAGTAAATTTAGGAACAAAGAATAATTAATACATAAACATATGACCCGAACGGGTAATAAGACACGGTGCTAAGTTAGGTGGATATCCTGGACGTGTGATAAAAGGTGAAGTATTGGTATAGAAAATTACACTATATTATTACATTGTGACTTTTAGAAGGAGTGTTTATTTATGTTCAAAAAAAATAGTAAAAAAATACTAAGACCTTCAGAAATCCCATAGTAAAACACAATTTTACATAAACCGCATGATATAGGGGACAAGGTTTATAGACTAAAGATTAAAATAGTTACATGCTCATCTTTACACAAGTGATTTTGAAAACCTAAACCAAATTCAAAACAAAAAGAAAATAGTAATGAGACTCACTTTATTTTGACAAAAAAAAACAACAACTCAAGGGCCTTTACTAAGTTTGTAAAGTCTAAATTCACACATTTAAAACAATTTTAACTACAAACTGTTCTAAAATAGAATACTATCATAATATTATAAATGTAGCTTATCCACTGCCTTAATTTGACGTGTCACTCCTGAACCTATCGCAGGTTGGAATGATCTGCCATAGATAAGTGATCTGTGGACCTCTTGAGTCTTGATTGTTAAGTCTTATATATAATTTATTACGTTACGGTTTATTGAGATATAATTGGTATTCATAGCCCCGTGATCGAGCGCCAATTATTAAGATAAGGTATTATTGAGATATAATTGTCCCACAATTGAGAGCCAATTACAACTTTCTTGAATTGATTGTGAGATAATTGGTTATTATAGCCCCATGTTCGAGCGCCTATTATTACGATATTTTACTTGAATAAATACAACTGTTAATTTTGCACACGATTTATTGGAGTGATTTTATTTTCGGTACAAAGATATTATGTAAAATTATACAATTTTACTTAAACTACAGATTATTTTCTGTGTATTCTTTGTATTTAAGTTAGTAGTACTGTTGTGATATTACATATTCTCTTGGTTTATGTCACTGGCACTCTGTGTTCATACGCACAAACAGCTTATATATGACATACCCCTTGCCCCTTAGACCTCTCATGACCAGTGTCAAAACAAACAAATCGAAAGCGTCCTGGCAACAGGTGTCATGAAGGCTAGCTTCTTATTGGGTATAAGGAGCTAATGTCTCTTGCTTGTTTGGTAAATACTATGGAGTTAAATTTTGAAATAAAAAATAAGTTTTAATGGTGCAATCCTTCTACATTATTTCTGAAAAGTGCGTGATTCTCCATGGATGAAGTCTTAAAAGGATAATTATTGAAGAAAAATACCCTCATCCATGACTTTTTAAATATATAAGAGTGGTCCAAATCAGAATCATTACAAGTATGTCTCTTAAACATTTATTTGGGTGGAGGCTAATATTTTTAGTAACTGTCCCTTTCTTTAGAAATAATTTAATATCAAGTAGGACATGAAAAAATAATATAATTCTACTACTATAAAGCCTCTCACCCACCCACTCACTGACAATGTTTACCCACTTTCAGATGAGCTAGAAACTAGAAATTTGGAAACTTATAGCTTCTAGCCTGTAACCGACCGGAAAATTCCAAAAAGGTAAAAATTTTAATTTTTAACCCCCGAAAAAATTCAAAATGGCAGAGCAAATTTAAAGTCGGTGCAGTATATACAATACAATACCGGTAGCTTTAAGTTTTTACGTTCAAAACAAAGCTGGAATTACATTAGTTTACATCCACTTGGAAAGAAAACTAACTGGGGGTTGGGGGCGGAGCCCCCAACGAGTGAAGCGAGTACAACACTAAAAGCCAGTGAATCTCTCTATAAAATATATTGTAAGTTGGTGAAAATATGCAAACATCTCAACTTGTCCATATCCTTAGTTAGTTTTAGCTCACACCTACCCTTGGTATTAGAATCATCGAGAATTTCAAAATGTTATGGAATTTTAAAATATTTAACATAGCAACTAGCAATAAAAAAAATCAAGAATACACCCATTTAAGAAATATAAATATATTTCTATTCAATTGAAATTTGGTATGAGTAATTATAATTGTAGTTTCACCAATGAGAATAAGGTATATTATTAAAAGTTTAACAAACAGATAAATAACATTAGTTTAAAAACAAACACACTATTAAATTATGTCTAAAATTAAAATTTACTGAAAGAAATTATTTTAGAATTACAACCTTAAATTTTTTTAAAATCTTACTTGTTTAATTTCTTATGGCTAGCTGTAAAATTAATAACTCATTTTTATGTAAAATTAAGATGCAAATATAATACGTTCAGTACGTTATGAAACAAGTGATTATTTAAAAAAAAAAGTGTAACAAAGTAAAATTTGTAGAAAACAAACACTGAAAACTACAGTAATATATTATAAAAATAATATTAGGAACTAGAATAGCAACTTAACAGGCCTACATGAATGTTGTTATGATTTTACAGCCCTTTTAGAAAATGTGAATTGCTGGATTCCTTCAAAATATTCTTAATATTTCAGCTTTTTGATTATGAATATATCATAATAATAAAAATAAATAAATCTCATACATTTATTCATAAAATAGTATATAGTTTTTACAAAATATTGGCACAACAAACTTGTGGAGAAATATGTTGTTTTTCTCTCCCAAGGAATGTTTCAACTTAATTTATTTTATTATGATCATTTGAGAGAACATTCAAAAAGATTTCATTTTTTTAAATACAATAATCATAATGTTTGTTGAACTCTCTCTACACAGTAAACGTATGATTATAAACAAACCATTCTGATATTAAAAAAAATTATTTAGGAGCCTAGCTGAAGTAATGAATTGGTACATTCAATTTACAACAGATATAAGAGTGAAACTCATATTTTTATACATGAAAGAAGTTAATTGTAATATTAAGATAAACAATAGGTTTAAAATCAAGACGCGTTTTGATGCACCAAGATATGAGTTCCTTTGACACTGAGTTGAACAACAAAATTAACACAGTAAAATATTATCTAAGTGCCAAATTACTAAAGGAAGGAAAAACAGACAAAATAAATGTCACAACTCAGTACTCAAGTATTAAGTATTAAGACACGGTGCTAAAAAACAAAAACAAAAAAACTTTAGAATGATTTATTGGTCTGGGTAGCCCGATACTTCCTTGGTCGGCTATAGGTACAATCAAAGAAAGGAGTTTTAGGAAATAGACATGAGAAATTTACATTCGCATTGATCAATTTGGTGTCCGTAATTAAATAATAGAGTAAAGTTAGGCTAATAAACAAAACAAATTTGAAATAACGACATTATGTACTACCAAATGGTATAAAATCAAAATATCAGGGTATTAAAAATGCTGTAAATTGACAACTATTAAATAGCTTATAAATTAAAAGCTATTTTTATTTAATATATTGTAAATACTTCATTGCACACACTTCAATTGCATGTGTATAAATTTAATTCCTATGCATTAACATCTTTACCTTAAAATGAGCATGTAAAATGGATAAAATAGTAAATTTGATTACTAATAACTCTAGAACTGTAATGATTTGAAATCAATGAATCAATATTTATAGCTTATATTTATACACTTATTAAAATAATGCAATAAAATGTTGATGGTTGAATGACCTTAATATCAGCAGAGTGGCATTTTTTTTCAATGTAAATGCTGATATAATTACACTCAAATAACCTTCAAACACTAACTCCTTTAAGTTATGCTATTAATGATTATTTATTAACATATAAAAACCATGTTAAATTTTAGTTGCGTAGTAAATTTTGGTTGTTTGATAAATAAAACCTTCTGACCTATGTTTAGGTGTATAAACCACAAAACGTATTTGTATGAAAGCAAAAATAAAATACAAATATTGTCCTGGAAATAAATGGATGGATACAGGCTGATCACAAAAATGAAGATTTTTTATTTTTATTTTCCATAACCCAAAATTCTGAATTTTACTTGCTTAAAACCCACGTTTAAAAACCAAAATAATGTTTGTGTGATAAGGAAGTATTTTTGGAATGCACTAAAAATTAAATTTATATAAACTTTATAGTAAAGTGTTTGGAATGTGAGGGGAAGATAAATTAATTTATATCTTATTCAATCTTAAGAGTGTAAAAGAGGGTGCTCTAGACTTACGCATGTTATTGATCAAATATTTTTCTCAAACAAACTTTTTTACTTAAACAAACAAATATATAATTTGGAATGAAACACTTCAAGCTAGGTTTGGTAATTTTTATAGAGCTACAGATTTGATATTTTAGATTTTATTGACACATTTAGATGATAAATCAACTATTTTTAAATAACATTGGTCTTTTGGAACTTTCTTTATACATGGAATATAGAGTTTTATCGCTAGATGTGTCTAATGACATCTCCAACAAACTTAAAAGTATCAACTATTATAAGTGGTTTGTTGGGGTGAGGAAAGAAGGGAAGCGCGACCTTTTGTGAATAAAAGAAAAAGAATAGTTCATTCTAGTCTCTAAAGCAAGGTGGTGGGGGTGGCAGTAACAGATATATCAAGAACATTTTAAGAACATTTATTAACTATTAAAATAGCAACTAAATTTAAATGTGTGTATTTATACGACAAGGTACGTGATCTGGAGATGCCACATTTTATAAATGTTGTCAATGTTGATCGGTGGAAGCTAATATCATGATCTTTTCTTAACTTTAGCTAGCTTACAGACATTTATTTTTATTCACTAAAAGGTTATTTGAAGAATAGATAGCGTCTAGGATGAGTGCCTGCTAGTCACAGCGCACAATGTTGCACTTTTACTTTTTAATAGCCAATTCCAGAAATTGCCATTTTTCTTTCAATTAAATAACACGGTTCATTTGTTCTCAAAGTTATATTTTTATAGTTGAACCAGAGAGAAACGGTCGAAAGTTGCCTTCGGTTGCTATTTGTTAGTCTTCGATTGCAATTCGAAATGAATTGCACACATAGTTGTTCTGGTGTAGTTGTATTAGTTAAATTATTAGTGGTTCAGGTGATATTCTCCCGAAATTACATCAATATGGGAAGGTGTAAGAAAGGGGGCTCTAGGAAGAAAAAAAATAAAAGAAAAAGCTAAGAATGTAATTTCATTTAGATAGTGTAGGAAGTTTTTTTAGTTTGTTCACACAGAAAGGAAATTCTATCCATTTACCTGAAGCAACAAATAGTTTTTCAAGTAATGTCACCTCTCACTAAGAACAATCATTTTCTTTATTATGCAAACAGTTCTTAGCAGATTCCTGCAAGTTACACATTTTATTCACCAAAAGATCTTTAAAAAAAAATTGGTAGCCTAGTAATCAAAACCTTTAATGTTTAACTTTTTAAAATGTTTCTATCACAACTTTAAATAAAAATAGTAAATTGGAAATATTATAGTTTCTTATATATATTATATTAACTATTTTCATTGTGTGTTAATGAACTATATACTATAATATATCTGTTTGTATATTTTTCTATTGTTTGACGAATATTATTAATCCTACACTTCATTTTCATTCCTCTATGTTATATCTTTGAA
>CABFWB010003251.1:71526-83537 GCA_902151455.1 Timema bartmani | reverse complement strand
GCTGTATGCTGAGCACTACCACTTCACTCCCCAAGTAGACAGAGCATGTCGCTGTATGCTGAGCACTACCACTTCACTCCTCAAGTAGACAGAGCATGTCGCTGTATGCTGAGCACTACCACTTCACTCCCCAAGTAGACAAAGCATGTCGCTGTATGCTGTATTCCATGCTGGTGTCTGCAGCATCGCACCATCAAGAGTTTCCCCAATATGATATAATAGGTTACTTCCTATACTAAGCTTGTTTTGCATCTGACTTTCCAAGCCGCGAGCCGATTCGTCACTGGGCCAGGCCAATTCATCCAACATTCAGAGGGAATGTAACCCACCATTTTAGATTCTGATAAAATTTGGTGCATATTATCTTAGAATGGTTTTAAATTTTAAAACAACATAAACAATAGTTTTTCAAGTTATGGAGGCACAATAACCTAAATATACCTGAAAAATTTCCGCGGCAACGGTGCGCAAAGTTTCCCTAGAACTAGAAAAAATATGTCCACTTTTTATTTGTTTTAATTTTTATTTCTTCTTTAAAAATAAAGTGTTTTGAATAATATATTGTGTTGTGGATTTGTACAAAATATGATTTTAAAAATACACTTAAAATAAAAAATTCACGGGAAATTTCTAATACAAATTACAGAAAGCAAAGATTAAACCCAACTTTGTTGGGTTTTTTTTGGCAACATTTTTTATACCTACCTTTAAGTACAAAATATATGTATACAGTACATGAGTCACTTTTGTTCTCTTTATTCATTAATGACTTGCCTTCCCCGCCTACATACTCTATCACCTCTACGCAGATTATTTACAAATATACCTTTCTGATAGTACTGCGAACCTACCTGCAACTATAGATAAAGTTGATGCGGACTTGAGAGCAATCTCTTCATGGTCCCGATGTAACGGGCTGCAGCTTAACCCCACTAAATCAAAAGCAATACTTATCGGGACATCAAGGCTCCTGTCAAAAGTAAATAGCTCTACCCTTTCCCGTATTTTACTTAGTAACAGTGTTATACCATTTAATGCACAAACAAAGAATCTAGGCATACTAATGAATGCAAATCTCACCTGGACAAATCAAATTACCAAAACTTGTCAAAAAACCTACGCTGCTCTTCACACCCTAAAAAGAGTCAAAAACTTTCTTCCTCTCTCTCTTAAAGCTATGCTCACCCAAAGCTTGATATTCTCATACTTTGACTACTGTGACATTGTTTATAGTGACCTAACTGAAGAGCTTCCACAAAGACTACAGTGACTACAGAATATATGCATTAGATTGATTTACAATCTTAAGTACCAAGACCACATCTCTAAATACTGACTAACTGAAGTGGTTACGACTAAATGAACGGCGGACACTTCACTCCCTCAGTCTCCTACACAAGATATTACAGACTTCTTCACCGCATTACTAAGCAACCAATTTTAAACTACTAAAAAATCAGCACCAGCTTAATACACGTGCTAAAAACTCCACCCTTACTTATAAGCATCCTTATTCACAAATCTGAATCTTATTCCCGTTCATTCACAGTTTCAGCATCACGGGAATGCGCTACCTCTCACAGTAAGGGAATTGGCTGGGTTGGCTGCGTTCAAATCTGCAGTCAAACGGAATATTATTTCTAGGATAATCTAGCTCTTCATGCTTTTGTAAACATAGTAAATAAAACTGTTTATAAATAAATGCTGGAATAATTGTATGAATGAAGGAAAGAATTAATGGTGGTAATCTAATGATTATATTTAAAATTTAGTTAATCATTTTTATAGTTAGGCCTACTATTGTTATTATAAGCTTGTTAGTTTAGTTTGTTAAGTGTAAAACAAGGAAAACTAGTCTTAAATTTGCCAAAATGTATCATAATAAAGACAATAAATAAATAGCCCAACTCTTTCCCAAAAATATTCATTTCTAATCTTGTTTCTCCTCGTGACCGCTAACATGCTCCAAAACTTCATTCTCAAGGCATCCCTTTCCTAATCTCATGCTCATATTACTGCTGTAAAAAGCACTTCCTTGCACTTTAAATATATTTATATTCTCCATAACAACTAGCAGGTTTCTTTTACACATGTATGAAAATTACCCCTGCTACCCTTCTATTAGATCTTCTCTGCTACAATCCTCAATCGCAATTATTAGAAGATGCTTGCGCTCTTAACTAAGTTCAAATGTATATGATTAACATAAAACAAATAATATGTTAAAATCATTTGCCCACTTCCTTAAATAAAACAGCCTCAAATTAAACTTTATCCTCTCCTAATCTGGTCACATTGGAACGACCAACATTTCTCTGTTCTGGCTCGCTTCTCTCCCCACATGCTGGCCCTAAACGGAAACAGGAAGTGGTCTTTTACACATCACAGCAGACCACAAGCTACGCACAAATTCAAACCAAAGAGCGCGGATTGTTAAAAAGTTCCATTCCTCCAACATGAAAGCCTGGCCCATTCCATTCAATTTCAGGTAGGTGACGTCTTGTATTTAGTATAGCGCCGCACTTGAGGCGTACTAAATCTGACTATGAAACTGGCCCTAAAAGTATTAGTTTTCTGGTCAAAAATATGTATTTCTATTTTATTTTATTATTAAATGCTTTGTTTTTAAACTTATCATAGTTATTTTGAAACAAAAAGTGTTTGATTTGATTCATGAGCACACTCAAATAAACTTTAAAAACGTTCCCCAAATGGCAGTCCTTTATTATGTAACCAGTGATGTGAGGGGAAAATAACTGACTCACACGCGGTAGTTCTCGAACTAATGGAGGACTAAACTGAAATATACATGTTGGTCGTGAACAACTGAACCAAAGGTAGTAATTTGCGAATTTTGAACTAGATAAATGAACTGATCATTTCAATGAACTAGATCAGGGGTTTCTAACTTGTATGGGCTCGAGGGCCACAATGGAAACCTTAGGCATAATTGCGGGTCACAATTTAATAATATGCCAATTTTTGTAAAATTCTACAAATAGAACAGAGGAAATAATATGCATAGTTTAAATGAAACAAAGGTTTAATCATTTTAATAGTTTAAAACAACATTTTACAATTGCATAAAAGAGTGAAATTAAAAATAAACAATAAAAATAAACAAAAACTATTATACCCAGAACAATTGAATTTTGAAGAAGAGCACTCAACAATGTTAGTTTATTTGGCTTAATATTTGACAGTGGCAAAAAGAAAATAAATTAACCTAAAGACAAACTGAAATTAATAATGTAGTCAAAACAAAATTTAAAAAAAAGACAATTTAGTGGGAGTACTGTGGTCGATCAGCTGCATCTACCAATGAACGAATGTACACCTCCAGCTCTGTTGTTGCTATCTCAAAAGATGCTGCAAGGAAGAATCTGCAAGTCGACTTCTGTACTGATTTTTAATTAATTTCATAGAAGAAAAAACACTTTCACATATGTACGTGCTTCCAAATATTGAAGTTATTTTTAGTCTAAATTATCTTAAGTTTGGGTATTTTTCGCTGGTTAGCAGTTTTAAAAAAATGTGATCCCTTTTCTTGTCTGATCTGTAGAAACGTATCGGCTTGTAGATCGCACAGCTAAAGTTATAGGAGTGGTTCTTGTTCTTCGATTGTAGCACCAAGAGGATTCATGTAAATTTGTACACTGTTTTTCAGTGTTTCCGTTTCCTTTAATCGTGTGTTGAATTATTCAATTATCTCTTGAATGTGTGAACTGAATTCTGAAAAATCTATTAGTTTACTGGTCTTTTTCCGCCGCTAATTGTGGACAGCAAGGGAAATGGGTCAATTCATTGTTTTCCAAAGAATGTTTGAAAATTTTTAACTTGTTTCAAAATCCATTTACAATTCCCACAATATCTGATTCCACGTGGTTTCTTCCTTAAAAACTCAGGTTTAAGGTGTTAAGGTGATTTGTCATGTCTGTTAGGAAAGCTAACTGATTTAAAAAATGCTGGGCTTTGAATTTTTTCTTCTAGTTCTGTGGTATCAGACGAGACAACCTTATTAAGGAAATCAGGGATTTCCTTGCGAATAGCAAAAAACCGTTCAGGGCACTTTACTGCATTCAGCCACCTTACATGGTTTTACAGCAGCAAGTCTCCATATTCTGCCTCAATTTACAGCAAAAACTGCTTTAGTTGTCTAAGCAAAAGGGCTTGATTTTCACCTCTTAACATATTGATAATGTTAACCACAAGTTTAAAAACTTAAGTTTTCTTCATTGATTTCCCACATAAACGTTCCCTGGTGAATGAGACAGTAGATCATAGGACACGTTACGCCATTTTCTTTTAGCAATCCCGTCAGAGCTGTCTTCTACCCTGTCATTGCCGGCGCTTCGTCTGTCACAATGGCTGAACATTTACTGAAGCCTCCAACTCTGTCAACAGTTTTTTTAACCGCATCATAAAAGTCCCTCCCTTTTGTTGTTCCTTGAAAAAAGCAGACATCAAATAGCTCCTCTTTACCGCTGAAGTCTTCGAAGGTGGTGCGTACGAATATTAATAGCTGACTGACATCTGAGTGGTCAGTTCTTTCATCAAGGCATAGCGAGAAATGCGTGCTTTCTTTAACCAATCTAATCAGCGATTTTTCTACTTTTTCTCCCATACCAATGACCCTTCTCTGTACAATTTGGTTGGAAAGTGGCACTGATTCAAATTTCTCAGCCATTTTAGCATCTCCAAAAGCCTTTGCCATTCCCATAGCACACTTTTTAGCCAGGCTGACTTCAGTGAAGGTTTTTTTTGCCTTTTAAAGTTCAAGTGACACTGCGTAGGAGGCGTACAGAGAAGATGACTGATTTTATAAGACTTTACTAAACATACCGGTTTTCTGTTTTAATTTCTGTTTTAAATCTGCAACGAGTACGTGTCACGAGTCTTCCTTATATGTTGCATACTTGTTCGAGTGCATTGTTGAGTAATGAAGTTTAACAATGTAATCCTTCGGTACAGATACAATTTGCATGCATACCAAACACTGAAGCTTCCCACTGTTGTTAGTAATTAAATAGTCAATCTTCCAGCTTTCCTTATAAATTCTGTTTTCATTTTCAATTGTGTGTTACTTTGAGCTTCCCGCTAATTTTTTATTCACATAAAAGGTGCAAGCAAGGGTACACTTCACACTCAACACACAAAAAAAACCTCCAAAATGTACAGTAACTTGTGAAAATTCACAACACGTCAAGCAAGCGCAACCGAGCGTGAGTGGAGACTGGAGGAGTAGCCATCAAGCCTTGCCAGGAGAGTTTATTGTTACGTGAGAAGGGGAGAGATGTCAGTGGAGTGGGCCCAACTACTCTTACCGGGCGAGTCTATTGTTACGTGAGAAGGGGAGAGAGGTCAGTGGAGGGGCCCAACTACTCTTGCTGGGTCCTGCACTGTGCGGTGTGGCGCGTTGCTTGTAGAACGGCTGGCTATTAATTCTTTATCAACTTCGTTTTCTCGTTTTTGGCGTATGAAAATTAATACATTTTTTGAACGAGCTGTGAAATATTTTTCGTAACTTTTCTTGAGATTAAATTTTTTTTAATTCTTTTCAAAAAGTTTTCGTGGACCTCAAAAAGTGGCCCGCGGGCCGCCAGTAGGAAACCCCTGAACTAAATCACTTAGAACTGTTCTCAAAATTGAAATGTACTGTCCATCTCTAAAGAAAATAAAGCTGGGAATTCCGAATGCTAATGATGGGAAGTGCGTGCGTGCACTACTCCAGTATTCCAGATGACGTCATCCCCATGTACCGCACGGATCGGATTTTAATTTGTCTACCGGCATTCTTATTGCATAGCCGATGCTCGATGCGTACGATGCGGATAGTTGAACTCAGTCTTAGTTTAAATAATGTAAAGAATAGAAAAATCTGATGCGTTCGGTCCATCCGATGCGTACAATGCGTGTGATGTGAACCAGTGGAAGCACTCCCTACCGTTCAAATTCAGAATTACTAGCTTTAATTTATCTCTGTAGTTTAGAGATTGGCAGTACGGTTCACTGTTGAGAACAGTTCAAAGTGATTTAGTTCAATGAAATGAGCAGTTCCTTTATCTAGTTCAATAGTTAGCGAACTACGTCTTATGGTTCAGTCGTTCGCGAGCTATTTCTTGTGGTTTAGTCGTACATGAACTACTTCTTGTGGGTCAGTCGTTCGAGAACTTCATCTTTCACTATCGACCTACATCCTGAAGTTTAGTCCTCCATCAGTTCATGAACTACCACGTGTAAGTCAGTTATTAGTTCCCCCTCACATTACTAGTTTACACAATCCTCACGAATTAAATCTAGAACTTGCTTTATTCAAAATACCTTTGATAAGTTTAAAAATCAAAGAAAAAAATACTTAAATAAAATATAGAACTGTTATAAGTACTGTACTAGGATAGTTAATGTATGTTGGGTTGGTAACACCAAAGTTATCAGCTAGCTCTAAAAAGATCATATGATTTGTAGTGAGTAGTTTATCATCTGTGCGTGAAACAATATGGTTATGATACAAGTCGTTAATATAATAACTGTGCTAGTCTCAAGTTAATTATTATTATGTCTTTCAATTAACACACAGTGGCACGCGAAATATGGCGCAGTAGCTTGGACATTACTTACAGTATAGCTTTATTTATGTGTACAAATAAATACGTATTTTGAAAACTGTTGTAACATCAAGGATAATCATGGTCGATTCAAACAAGCCAATTGTATTAGTTTGCCGGGAAATGTGAGTGAAAACTGCCGAAAATTTAAGCAGAACTTTGAAATTTATATGCTAGCTTCAGGAAAAACTGAAAACTCGTCGGAAGTGAAACCTTGTTGGAGAAGAAGCTGTAGAAGTACAAAACACATCCAAGCTAACTGATAGAGAACGTAAAGACTACAATATATTACTGGCTGAATTTGAGGCATATGCTAAACCAAGGGAAAACGTGCCATATGAACGATTTATGCTGTATTCTCGTAAATAAAAAATGGGGGAATCTTTTGACCATTTTGTAACATACCTTAAGAAACTAATTCAGACATGCGAGTTTGGTGACCAGTCTGATGACATTATTCGGGATTGCATGATCATGGGGACAAATTATCTGCATTGCAAAAATAACTTTTACAAGCTCCAAGCCTGACGTTATAAAAGGCTTGTGACCTAGCGAAAGTGGCTGAAGTTAGTCAAAAGCAACTAAGCCCCCTATAAACGTCAACATCGTCAACTCCAGTTCTAAGCTAAGTGCCTGTTTCTGTGGACATTGTGCGTAAACAATTCAAGAATCGTCGACGAGAAAAATATACAGAGTCATCGAAATACATATTTAGATGTCGCTGATGCAACTCTACTCATGAAAGGCGTCAATTTCTAGCTTATGCTAAACAATGTTAAAAGTGTGGCAAACGTAATCATTTTGCTATTGTATGTCAAAACTTCAGACAAGTGAAGACTTTACAACACAATACTAGTGATAGTGATAGTGAACCTTTGTATGTAGACATGAATGCAGTCAAAGCAACTGGATCAAACACTAAATGTGTTGAAGTGGTGAACAAAGAAATGTAGTATGATATGAAAGTGTGTCATGAAACTGTGAAAATTGAAAACAAACCTTTGCACTTTAAGCTATATACTGGTTCAGAAGTCAATATTCCAATTCACATATTTAAGCAGAGAGACAAACAATTTGAGGTTAGGCCTACAAATGAAATGCTGGAGTCATATGGAGGTTTTAAGGTAAAGTCTCTGGGTATTGTGCATATCTAGTGTGAGTACACTAAGGTAGTGAACTACATGGATTTCAGACTAGTGGATGTTGATGGTACTCCAATTTTAGGTTTAGATGCATATGTGAGTCTAAATCTAATTAAAAGAGTGAAAGTGGTTAATTCAGAAACTGAATTCTATATTAATCAGACAGTGTGTTAGAAAGCTAAATTCATAGAAGAGAATAAATAAATATTCCCAGGTCTTGGTAAATTCCCCAAGAAGTGCAAAATAAACATTCGCTAAAATGCTAGACCTCAAGCTAGGCCATCTAGACGACTGGCGCAAACTGTGTACTGTAAACTGAAGTCAACTTTGGACAAGTTGCTAAAGGATAAAATTGTTGTGAAGGTTAAGGAGCCCAGATAGTGGGTAAGTAATCTAGTCATTGTCGAAAAACCTAATGGTTCATTACGACTTTGTCTGGACCCACAAGACCTAAAAAGAGAAATAAAGAGAGAGTACTCTCAAATTCCAACGATTGAACAATTGACAGATAAATTATCTAGGAAAAGATGTTTTTCACTTTTCTATCTTAAAGATGGATTTTGACGAAGAATCTACTGATCTCTGTGCATTCTCCACTCCATGGGGCTGCTATAAGTTCCTAAGGCTGCCATTTGGGGTGAGTTTTGTTCTTGAGAAGTTTCAGGAATGGAATGAACAGTTCTTTGGAGACATTAAGGGTATTGTGATATACTTCGATGATATTCTGGTTGCTGCAGAATCATTGGAAGAACAAGGCAAGATTGTGACTCAGCTGGTTGAACGTGCAAAATTTTTAAATGTTAAATTTAATCCTAACAAGATCCAATACAAGACATCAGAGGTTTGATTTTTGGGTCATGTGTTTTCTGCAAACAAAATTAGGCCTAATCCAGAGCTAGTTTTTGCTATCTCATATCTACCAGATCCTAAGAATAAAAAAGAGTTGCAGAAGTTTTTAGGAATGGTCAATTACTTGAGACAATTCTTACCTCAAATGTCAACACTGACAGCTCCCCTAAGAGAGCTACTGAAGGCAGATATAACATGGTAGTGGCTACAATTTCACTTTGACTGTGTCAAAACTCTCAAATCTGTGATCAGTACTGCTCCAGTTCTTTCAAAATTTGATTCATCCAAGCCACTGATGATGCAATGAAATGCATCACAAAATGGCCTGGGATATTGTCTTCTTCAAAATAAGCAACCAGTTGCTTATGCCTTACGCAGTCTAACAGACTGAAAAGGGCTGGGCTCAGGTATAAAAAGAGATTTTGGCAATAGTATATGCTACAAGTAAATTCCACTTTTATATATATTGCCACTTTGTAAAGGTCTTGACAGATCATAAATCTATCGTGGCTATCATAGATAAGCATGTTGGTAAAATATTGTCTAGTCGCCTTCAATGACTGAAGCTTAGGTTCTTAAAGTATAATCTCAATGTTCAGTATATATCAGGTTAAACAATGAACAATGGACTTGGTGAAATAGTACCCATTGTAAGTACACATTCCGATGAGTGAGTCCCGTAAAACAGAATTTAGATCATATATACATACATATAAATACAAAATAACTACTCAACATCACCAAACTGCAACATGCAGTTTGCGACTAAAGCGACTAAATCGCGATTATCGCGGACATCGTTTAAAATCGCGAACATCGCGCTAAAACGCCTATTTCGCGAATTATCGCGACAATTCTGAGCATATATTTGCAATCAGGGTAACCTGAAATGTGAACATCTGAAAGAAAAAATGCCATATCTAACATTCGCGAATTATCGCGATCTCCACAAACGCAGGGCTCTGATCATTACTAATGAATATCAACACACAAGCTGCAAAATAATTT
This sequence comes from Timema bartmani, assembly GCA_902151455.1. Taxonomy (NCBI): domain Eukaryota; kingdom Metazoa; phylum Arthropoda; class Insecta; order Phasmatodea; family Timematidae; genus Timema; species Timema bartmani. Next base: position 73,933 of record CABFWB010003251.1, on the reverse strand, counting down.
TAACCACGGGAATGTCCGTATGGGGGAGAATACAATATAATTAATTTAAATTTGTTGAAAAATGACACCTTGAAATTAGAATAAAATTGAGCCCGAGATCTTAGCGCGTCAATGTTCTAGCACTGATGCTATCCAGGATTCGTCCCTCGCTCATGATATTATATCCACGCGCACTGACGATATAAAAGTGTAGTCAGTTTAGTCAGTGCAGACTATATATAACTTGTGTAAATATTATAGTATGGGCATTTATCAAAGGTACAGCTTTAGATCACATTATTTGACGTATGAATAAGTGAACCCATTTCTAGTAACTTTTCTAGTTGTCAAATAATGATATTCCTATTAAAATCAGAATTTAAATCATACATTCAACTTATCCACAAAGAATCTTAGTTTGAATTACAGCTTCCACTCGGAACCCACTGTGGTTTGTTGTTCCGGGGCCTGGTTACCAGTGGTTGATAATATTCAATTGTTTATGTCCCGGGGCCTTGTTACCAGTTGTTCATAATATTCTATTGTTTTATGCCCTGGGGCCTGGCTACCAATGGTTCATAATATTATATTTTATGACCCAGGACTTGTTACCACTGGTTCATAATATTCTATTTTATGTCCCGGGGCATTGTTGCCACTGGTTCATAATATTTTATTTTATGTGCCAGGGCCTTGTTACCACTGGTTCATAATATATTTTATTTCCCGGGGCCTTGTTACCACTGGTTCATAATCTGATATTGTTTTATGTCCTGGGGCCTGGCTACCACTTGTTAGGAACCTGCTATTATTTGATGTTATGGGGCCTGGTTACCAGTTGTACACAATCTGCTATTATTTTATGTCCCGGGGCCTGGTTACTAGTGGCTTATAATATTCTATTGTTTTATGTCCCGGGTCCTTGTTACTAGTGGTTCATAATATTCCATTATTTGATGTCCCGGGGCCTTGTTACCACTGGTTGAAAATATTCCATTATTTGATGTCCCGGTGCCTTGTTACCACTGGTTCATAATCTACTATTGTTTTGATGTCCCGGGGCCTGGTTACACGAGTAGGACATGACTTGTACCAACTGGTTGAACTCGTGCATATGCGGACAAAATTATCAACAGCCAACTGGTTAACCCAAAAAGACCCACTTAGAAAATTGATGCCTTACTAATCATGATTTTAATCCACAAAATTAGCGTGTAACTGAACGGGTAGTATGACGCGGTGCTAAAAATAATCCACTAAATTATTTTTTCCTTAGCTTCTCACTCCCCGTTTGAGCTATACGCAGAATAAGGAATGTGAATGACGCATTGAACCATGTGACCACAAATGTGGGTATTTATTAGAGTTGTAAATTTGATTAAAAAAATAATATTTCATAGACTTTACTTGTTATTTTCCGTTTACGATTTTATTGTCGAACACTGTTGTTTGCAATGTATTAACTTGTCGGTCAATTGGTTTATTGAATCCATCTCGACTTTTGTATACCAGTAGGTCCTCTCAAGTCAAACAGTTTTATATCTTATCACATGGTCCTAAACGTGCCGATCACTTGACACACTCAAGCTTTGAAATATTTTTATTTATTAGGTCAATCAGTTGGCTGTCGATCACTTTGCCTTCTGCATAAGCTTGTCAATCAGTTGGTCCTAGTCTTGTAGGCCACTTGACCTACGTGGCATTCGAATATTTTTACAGCTTTTTGGCCGGTTTGTAAGATGCCAATCATGATCTCTGTTAACTAATAACAACGAAAAGTAATACTTTTTGTTACTACAAATAAAGAACTTTAAAATCTGATCTGGTGCTAGCATGATCTCTAAGACATCACTCTCGTCCTAGACTAGATCGTTAAAGACAGGGAGATTGGGGTTCGATCTCGGTCAGGTGTACAGAGGGTAGTTTTATCAAAAATTGTTTCCAACTCTCTCTACGCAAATGCGAGTTCACTTCTTCTAAATTCAGCTTTACTAATTCCTAACTAACTAGCGTAATTAGTACATGTGAGTATACCGCGAACGGATAGTAAGAACTCTGTGCTAAAAGAATAATAAAAGAACCCTTAAACTTTTACCACTCAAATTATTTCATTAAATTGCCTAGTAATACTTTATTTTTCTAAGAACACATTTAGTAAGTATAGGCCTAATAGTATTCGGTATAATAAATACTTTGCGACACGTGTAATAAGTTCATTATTTTAAATTATTAATATTCTATGAATCTTAGTAACCAGGATTCCAACTCAAGACCACAACTTCCGGGTGAGCCATGCAGTGACCATTCATGTTCTAAATTACTAAATTACAGTGAAGTTCCTTAGCGGAAAAAAGAGGTAGCGTTATGACAACACTGTTGTAAACAAAGAGCTGGCAATCCCAGCTTACTTTCCCACTCCACCTAACCA
>CABFWB010003251.1:54571-69708 GCA_902151455.1 Timema bartmani | reverse complement strand
AATACTAGCAGGCTCATTTCCCCTCTCCTCACAGCACAGACATAATACTAGCAGGCTCATTCCCCTTCTCCTCACAACACACTGAAACAAATACTAGCAGGCTCATTCCCCCTCTCCTCACAGCACAGACATAATACTAGCAGGCTCATTCCCCCTCCCCTCACAACACAGACATAATACTAGCAGGCTCATTCCCCCCTCTCCTCACAACACAGACATAATACTAGCAGGCTCATTCCCCCCTCTCCTCACAACACACTGAAACAAATACTAGCACGCTCATTCCCCCTCTCCTCACAACACACTGACACAAATACTTGTTGACTCATTCCCCCTCTCCACACAACACACTGACACAAATACTTGTTGACTCACTCCCCCTCTCCTCACAACACACTGACATAATACTAGCAGGCTCATTCCCCCTCCCCTTCAACACACGCCAACACAAATACTAGCAGGCTCATTCCTCCCCTCCCCTACAACACATTGACAAATACTTGTTTGCTCATTTCCCACCCCTCACAGCACATGTCATTCGTCACATAACATTAATATGCAAGGCAAGAAGAAACATTTAGAAAATAAAAACTTTTTGCATTTGAGCAACATTTCAACTCTATTATTACTGTCACTTTTAAATTATATCAATACCTGTGAATATAATACAATAATATACTATTTCCTTAGAAGGTTGTATGTTATGGCGGGACTCGCCTGCTGGTAACAACTGTTTAAGTGTCAAGAAGCAGAACTCTGTTCCTTTAGCCCCCTTGGCGTCAGAGAACAATGATCAGGATAGATTACACTGCATTTATTGTGTTTGTGTTTTCTATAAACAAGCATGCCACTCTTTGGAAGTGGCCTACTTGACATGCTTTTTAGTTTGGAAAAAAATACAACTAAAGCTAAAGATGGACGCCTAGCAAAAACCGGCGGTAAACCACAATAAATAAATGTGTTAGCATAGCCGCCACCCACCAGCTAAACTTTGTAAGTTTCTAAGTCGTGTATTACTTACATTATGTCTGTAGAAGGATCCGCCCTAGTTTGTTTACACTGTTCACTTACTACGATATAACGCCACTGGTAGAAACTATCAGACTGAAAGAAGGCTTGGCGTTGTTGTGTGTTGTGGTTCTGACTCTCCCATTTCCCCTCCAATCCCCTCCCTCTCTCTTCCGGGAAACACTGGCGACCCTTTGTGGACGATCTCAGCAAAACCTTGATTGAATACAAAAAACACCCACAAGCCAGCGTCACTCTCGCAATAGACGGTGGGGGCGGGGGCGATCGGGGTTCGAATCCAGGGTGTTTTTTCCTGGTTTCCCACTCTCCCTCTACACAAATACGATATTACTCTAAATCAACCATCCTCATCCCTAACAACTAAGCGTAATTTATTGTACAACCCAAACGTTAGTTAAACTTACTATTGGTGCTGAAATAATAAAAAATAATAAACACTAGACTAAACTCGAATTAAGGCATGCGGACTAAACGTCAGGCTCATCTATATTCTCATTTGTCTGTTGAGGAAGAGGTAGGGATTCAAATCTCGGTCGGAATGCACTCGTGTTTACAAAAATTAAACTTAAAATTTGAACACTGTCACTAACATTGTGAATAGCTTTTTCTCTAAGTTATTAAAAAACATTTACTAATGTGGTTATTTTTCTATTTATAATAATAATAATAATAATAATAATAATAATAATAATAATAATTTGTGGCTAGTTATAAAGACATAAATAGTTAATAATATAATCCTTTTCAAGTCACTATTCATTGCACTATTTATTTCATGTTACCACAACTGCATAGCAAGAATATTTCAATTACTCATGAAAGAGCCAACTGTACAGTAGGTAATCCTTAGGAAGTATTTTTTGAAAAGTTTGAAAGAAGTGGATTTGGCCATGTTGAGAGTATGCGTGTGCGGTATTAAGAAACGAATTTTTTCACAAGCCTACTTTTGTGAACTGTGAATGAGATTACCTGGATTTAATATATCATGGCTGGGGCTGGGTCGCCCCAATCATGGTTCTTAGGGAGTAATTAATTATTTCACACGAGAGAGATTCATTTATTTGTGCCCTAATGCTAGAGTCGCTTATTTCATACGTAAATTTAAATGCAAATTTATGTCCGGTTTGCAACAAGTGCATGATAAAAAAAAAGCTAGGGACAAGAGAACCTAGAGACATTAGGAGAAAATGGGAGGTATTGAAGCAAATGACAAGAAATCAGTGCGGTGCTGACACCTAGATATAAATAATATAACTAATTAAAAACAAAGGTTAGAGCATACCTGGCTCAATTGATACATTCGTACTAAACATATCGCCCTCCTAAAACTACTAGTTCAATGAATGAGAACAAAAAATACCACATTCATTAAATAAACAAAAATACAAAATAAACCAATCAAAAAGACCAAAAAGAGTAAAAACAAAGAAATAACTTAAAAAGAACGAGATAATAACAATGCAACTACACTTGATATCATCGCTGAGGTAACTGCATGGTAACAATTGGGAAACCGCGGTTTCATTCTCTCGCTTTCGTGTGGTCAATCTCCCCTCAAATATAGGACAAGTTTCGCCACGCTGGTTAGTCGAGGTTGCCAGTAGCTCCTTCTTACCCCAGTGTACCGCCTTCGGACATAACTGAGAGCGAGGAGATTTGGCTACAGTTAACTGAGAGAGAGAACAAAGATAGCAAAGATTTTTCCCTTAGACCTGCAGTTCTCTCAGCAATGAGATTGGGTGTAGTTGAGTGGGCGAGGAAATACTTTGACGACAGGCTTTAAAAGTGATCCCTTTTGAGTGCGCAGATGTACAACTCGTACAATACTATCTTTTACAGGAGATGTTGAAGTGACACGTCCAAGACGCCAAAACAGAAGTGGTGTGTTGGTTTCATAAATGAGGACATCTCCTGCTTGTAGGTTAGCCTTCTGCGTCATCCATTTTGAGCATTGCTGAAGGATGTGTAAATACACGAGGATAAGCGTTGAAGTTTCGTGCTGAAGGTTTTTTATAGCCTTGATGAGTCCTATGTCGGTGGTGAAGGTTCCGGGTTGGATAACTCGACAGATGCGTTGAATGGCTTCAGTGAATTCTTGAGGGCTGAGGTGTCCTGTTTGGCGATCGTTTGATCTGCAGTGTTTAAGAAAGCGAAGTACAAAAGCCATCGTGTTGACGATTTTTGTATACGACGAGTAGCTGAGCAGTCATGTTTAAATCGAATCAGTAAAAGGATTATAATCAGAACATTAATTAATGGTTAGGGTATAACGTCGGGCAACGCCAATTCAGTCTCAAAAGTGAATCAAGAAAGAGGCCCCTGTTCAGGTGGAAGAGAGAGCTACGGAGGACCATACCCCCACAGGGACTGATCGTTGAGATCTGGAGGGGATAATATACCTCGAGAGGCACAGTCCGCAGGGTTGTGGGGAGAAGCGATATGCACCCAAGTATGAGGAGGTAGCCAGTCCTGGATTTGTGCGACCACATACACTTTGAGCCGATAAGGTGGTGTATGAATCCACGAGAGGACAATCATGGAGTCAGACCAAGCAGTTCTAGATTAGATTTTGCAATGTGGTGATAAGAGGACAGTATAGTGGTACCCAGGTTTGGAGGTGAAGTGAGCGGTGTATAGTTCCAAGTGAGGTATGAAAGATCTTTTGAGGGGAGATACACGTGATTTTACGATGAAAAAACTAACAATCACTCTGTTGCCGGGTACAAGACATCTGAGGTAGAGGCAAAATCCATAACCTTTCTGCCTCACTGGCATCACAGACCCCATGGAGTTGAATGTTGGTAGCAGAAGCTAGATAGAAATAGCTTGGTATACTAATGGCTTTTAAAACGTGAATATCCTTCAAAAGTCTCTCTCAGTTGTTAGCAATGTCAGTAGGCAAAGGTTCATCCCACTGTAGGACTAATTTACATAAGAGCTGGATGAGAGACTTCACCCAGAATACGACAAAAGTTAACCGGCCAAATTATAAAATAATAAGAAAATATGTTGGATTGGTCCGATATGAATTTTTAAAAATTATTTATAGAAGTGTGACAAATAGTAAATAAAACAAAGTAGGGCCTAATGTTTGATTTTGAAGAGGTTATGTTCTTGTTTTTTGTCTGACAGTCCGATCTGTTTTTGTTTGAGCCTTGGAGAGAAAGGAAGAGAGGGGGAGATTCTCAATGGTCGAAGCTGTCTCCCACCAGATGCATACATTCTTTTGCCAGCCCGACTTTTTTAGCTTCATGATCCAGAGATGTTTTATTTGAATTAGGTATTATATATTTTATTTTAATATTATTCATAATTTATTTATTTTAAATTGGAATATTAGTTTCAAGTTTTTTAATACAATTTGTAGTCTAAAGAAAAAATGTTGAAAAAATGTTAAAATAAATGGTACGGCAGACCGCACAGACTTTCTCTCTCTTTCTATAAACTCGTAAGATTTCTGAACGGAATAATGTACATTGTATCATCACCACTCCACATAAAAACACGCATAAAATAATATACATTGATATAGAATCAATGAGAAAAGAGGCGCATCTTTGTCCACCTAAGAAAATTTCAAATAGTTTAATGTCTTCCACAAGGGTCAACACTTCGTATTAAAATTGCGATTTCTGGTTAAAATTTTAACATTTTATATGGTGTTGCAGATCTTCAAGTCATCGCATTGATATTTAATTATTCATTTATACATTTTGACCAATAAAAAATGTTAATATTGACTATTGAGTCTAAAATGGAGATAGATCATTGCTATGCAAACATTTCTCCTAAGAGATTTAAGGAAAAATAACATACTTTTTTAGATACTTATATTTAATTACTCTATGGCATTGGAGAATTATTGCGTTAAGACTTAAGTAGTATATGTTTACAACTAAAGCTCACAAAATTGTATTAATATATTTGCAAATATCTCAGAAACTGTTGCTTTTATAAAAATATATGTCAAATAAAAGTTTTTTATTTCTAATAGTCCTACAATTTTGCAATGATAAGTTGTTTAGTTTCTCAAATAGTTGTGGAGATACGGAAATTAACGCTTCTGTAAAGTACCCTAAAAATCATTTTCATAGGAAAATGAAAATAGCCAGTTTATTTATAATCTTAATCAACGCCTAGATACGAATTTTAATCAAAATCGTTTGAGCAGATTTTGAGAAAACCAAATTTTTCTCTTTTCGCCCTTCAGTAAACTACCCTTAATTTTAAGTTTTTATAGACACACAGACAGACGGCATTGCAAAGACTATTTTTTAGGGTTCGGGGGGTCATGAGACGTCGACATCCATCAACATTTCAGGTTAGTTTTTTTTTACGGTCGCAATACTTAAACTTTAATGTCCAAAAAGTTAAAAAAATTCATATAATTGCGTATAGATTGAAAGTTATTGATTTTATAAAAATATGTTTCGGATAAAATATCTGTATTATAAATATATATACATATTTGTAATGCTAAGTAATTTCATATCTCAAATAGTTTCGGAGCTATTATAAAAAATGTTAATTTACGCATCAGACCGGAGCCCTTAAAGCCATTTTGCCGAAATATTGAGAGTAGCCATTTTGTTTGGAATATTTATTAATGTTCATAAATGAAATTTAATCAAAATCGTTAGAGCCGATTTTGAGAAAATCGACTTTTTCTCTTTTTTCCCTTCAGTAAACTACCCTTAATTTTAGGGGTAGATATCCAATTCCAAAAACCCCTCGGGGCAACCCTATGAAAACCCTAGATATCAAGTTTCAGCTCAATCGGTAAAACAGTTTAGGCTCTAGTTGGAGGTACAGACAGACGGAAATTCAAAAACAACTTTTTCGGATTCAGGAAGTCATGAAACGTCAAAATTCATCAAAATCTCGAGTTCGAATTTTTTGACGATCACCATACTTTCTCTACCTGTAAGATAGAGAGAAAGTAAAAATACTATGAGATTTGTATTTAATTTTTTTCCTTACTGTAAAAATTTATTGTTAAATATTATACCGAAATGACAATGAAAATGCCATGTTATATTGTACACAATACAATTTCCGCTCATTATTATAGTGATATTGTGTGGAATTATTTAATTTAAAGGTTAGATTTAATAATCATAAGTCACTAAATTTTAAATACTTAAACGTTCAACTAAGCTTCAATTTATTTGAAAAGAATGAAACTGAAACCAGCGTATTTTTAATTTTTCTATGACTACTCATTGTGAAAGAAATATAAATGAACTATATACTCTGGCAGAAGTGTCAGGGATCGAATAATAAGACAGAAACTATTGAGGTTAAGAAATAGAACGTACGACAACCGCACACGCAGTGCTCCTAGCGAATTTAGGTGGAAGTAGAAGCACCATTCACAAAGTGGTCGCATTGTGTGAAGTTGGGGAGTTCCAATAGATGTCGCACACCTCGGGTTGTTGCAAATTAGGGCCAATAATAATTATACTTGCCATACATAACATTTCCATTTTATTCATAAAAACTAAGATTTTTCAGATCTTTTTTATAAATATCTAATTTTAGGTAGTGTATTTTATGGTCATCTAGGAGGGGAGGGGGCAGAAGGGGTGGCACGTGCCCCTATGCCCCTCGCTCCTCCTAGATCCAATAATGGGTCAAGTGGTGGAAAAATTCGTGTTTAATAATACCTTACCTATATTAGGTGATAGTGTGATTAATTTTTAATATAACCATTTAAGTAGATCACGTTGCAATTTTATTTTACTTACTCTATGGCATTAAGAACTTGAAGTTCATTGCCACACTTACAGGAGTACGCCACCTATCCGTATCTTGTAATAGCTATATCCAGCACACCTCACTACACCTATCCCTAACTTGAGCTAGTCTTATCCAGTCCACCTCATTACATCCTATCCCTATCTTGAGCTAATTCTATCACCTCTTTCAGGTCCATTCTAATGTTATCCTCCCATCTCTGTTTGGGTCTTCTCACTGGTCTCTTCCCACTGGGTTTGCCAGTTAGTACCCAGTTAGTACACGGTTCTAGATTCTCCCATTCATACTCTATGTCCTCCCCACCGTGATCTATGAGACTTGATTATCTTAACAATGTCTTGTGTCGAGTACAGTGTGTGTAACTAATCACTCTTCACATTCCATTATCTTCATCCCATTTTTTAACAAATATTTTCCTAAAAACATTGTTTTCAAACACCCTAAATATCTTCTCGTCATTTAAAGAACTTTTCTTTTAGTTTATATTTTTCCAAATGAGGTGTCTCTTGATTTTATTTCCCACAAAATATCAAACTTTAGGTGAGGCGCTAAGAAAAAAGCTATATCTTCACTATCCCATGTTTTAACCTTTTAACAATGTTCAAATGAAGCACACATAAATGAGTGAAGGTATCCATAAATAACAGTGGCTTTACTAAATTGTAACTTGAGTCAATCAATCAATCAATCCAATAAGCATTATCAAGTAAAATTAAACCAGTTCTCTACTTGAATTGAACCTGGGATTAAAACGGCACTCGAATAAATGAAGGGTGAAGACGGAAATTCACACTACACACATCCTTCAAGACCACTTTTTATCTCAAATCCTATAAAAACCTCCGAAAATGGAGCCTACTTTGTTTTATTTTTTTAAATTAATGTAAATATGACCGATACCTCTCTTAACCATAATAATTATAAAGTGCATTTGAAAGGTCTTATTAATGCATTACAGATGACAGCACTAACTTAATTTGAAGTAAAATTGGACTTTCCCCCTTTTCCCCTGTACTCTTCAAATGTTTACATGTTCAGAACCTTCAAATAAACTTGAATAAAGTATTTATTTGCAGTATTTAACGTGCGCACTCTGAACTGACTGATTATATCAGTGCACGAGAATTTCTATGAGCGAGCGTTAAAGGGTTACCAATTTTGCCAGGAAAGGTAAAGTATTTTCCCATGCCTTTCAGGGTTCTTTCACATGCCACAATCGACGTAGGATCAACAGCTTTACCTCCCCTCCGAAGGAAGTTGTGCTACGTATTTTTATCGCTAAAGAAAAATCTGTTGAGCACAGCTGGTTTTGAACCCACAAACATTGGGTCCTAAGGTGAGCACTTTGCCCCAAGACCACCAAAGTCGACTTGAATAAAGTAACTTGATAGATGTTACCTGTGCTTTAGCGCTTGAAACAACAGTATAATGCATTATCCTGGTAGTACTTGAAATAAGAGTCATACATGCGAATCTTCTGTCAACTGTACAGAGTACTAAATGTTTTCTCACCATTCTTCCACAAAAATGTGGGTACACTTCCTCTAAACCTACCTTTATATCCCTATCCTGCTAGTGTGATTAAATGTGAACATCCCTGCGCATTGTAACGTGTGTTCAGCTCTCTGCTAATTAAGAGTAGACCATATTAATAGTCTTTTCCCTGTCATTCTATGGTGTATCTTCTGACTAAAATGGTTTAGCCAGACTGACAAGCGGATGAGCGAGCGAGCGACTGCCCGACCAAACTGGCGAGTGAGCGCGTGATTAGTAGATACTTGGCTCGATAGCTGTTGATGGGAAGGCAAAGGTTTGAATCTTGGCTTAATGAACTGAGGGTGGTTTTTGACAAGGGATTTATTGTTGTTTTTTTCTCATCCTGTCTTCATGCAAATGATAATACTTATTTGAAAGGGCCCACTTTGATTATAATATTTAAGTATTAACATATCGGTCTACATATACTGTATATATTGTTTATGGTATTACCAATTAAATTAGGCTATTAGTAGTATGTGTGCTAAGCCTAATAATAATAATAATAATAATAATAATAATAATAATAATAATAATAATAATAATAGAGTCAAATATAATATCAAATCGATAAGTTTTCCTCTCACGCACTGGACCAAGATACCATAATACTCGTATTGCCCAGCGCCTGTAAACTAGAATGTTTCGGCTAAAGCGCGCTCTTTAAAAATAGAACCAGTTCTATTTTTCAAGAGCGTCTTTCTCTCGCTCCAGTTTTGCCACCTCTCATTACAATCAATGTGGAATTTTTTTTTAGTCGCTCACGTCTGCCGAACACTAAAAGTACTTCCTCCAGTCCAGCGTTTCACACTTGGGGTTCCACGAAGGAAAATTAAGGGTTTAGCAATTTTTTTAAAAAAAATGACACATTAAAGATTAAAATTATTGTAGGTACTTTTATACCTAGGGACAATACAATATTTGGGTCAGTCACTTCTAATCACCCGGGATATGGTTTAGGTTGTTACATTTTATAAGTGTGAAATAGGAACATATTTTATAACAGAGAAAGAATTAAATAGGTAACAAAAATATATTTATTATACAATAACATAAAAGTTGATATCGGGTTACATTTGGTAAAAGAAAATAGAAAGTTGGACCCAAGGGTAGTAACCGTGGTTAACAGTTAACAGATAACAGTGTCCGTCAAATAGGCAAAGGAATACTAGTAACTCTTAGATGAACAATATTACGTTTTAAACTGACAAGTAAGATAGGATTTAGCAACTCCAAAGTTATAGGAACTTCCCGTGGCTTGGGAGAATAGGTGTCCAAGACGACACGGCAACCGTCAAAAGGACGTTACGAATACAGAGAGTATTGGATTCCAACACAGCCGGACTAGCGCCTAACTTCCACCCGAAGGGTCTAAACAGAAAACATGATGAATTAAATACAAATAAAGGTGTGACAACAGATCATATAATTTTAGAGTTACTAACCGAAGCTCGTCATAGCTAGCTGGCTTGGCTTGTAATAAAGAACTGTTTCAAATATTGAAAGAGGACGGACTGTCCATTACATCAGCAAATGGCTAAAAAGCAATCAGGTGTCTACAATAAATAGTACTATAGCCGGTCCTTTCCCAGTGGGTACTGCCAGAGCATTCAATAGTACATTTATGTCGCTACCCACTGCCTGGGGTAAACCTCAAGTTTAGAATACACCAACATTAAATACTAAATCATAAGAAGTGCCAACCATGGGGCGAAAGAAAGTATCTGTGTGGGCCACCATACAAACTTAGCCGTGTTCCACACTTTGCGCACCCAAAATAATAACACAGAATAAGAGATGCCAACTAGAGCGTAAGCTGTATGATACTGACCTAACTAGGTCTTCATGTAAAAGCGTTAGACAACCTGCTTATAGCCATACAAACATTATAACATATGAGCATGACGTCCACGGCGTCATATCATATCCTGAAGTCTTATGGACCTAGAGTGGAAGAATGAACTTGTGAAGAAGAGGACTATAAAGCCTGGGTCCTATCACATATAGAGCTCAAGGCTCCTGTATTCAAGCTATATCATTTGGATATAGTAAAAATATGTAGTCAAAATTTCTGACTAACAGAAATTTAAATCAGCTATATTCAACAACTAAATTTAGTCACTCTGACTAAAACATAGCGTCTGAAGGACCAATAAAAAAAGAAATCATCTTGATTAAAGCAAATACGTCTGATGGACGTGGGACTAATCTCATAGCCACTTTTGACTAACAAAAAACTTACATAGTCATATGGACTAACTCAACAAGTCTGAAGGACTTGGAAAACAACTTAATACTTGGATCAATAGACGGGATTGTCGAGGCGGTCACACCCACGTCCTAATCGTCATGGTCAGCAGTATCTTCTACAGGTGCTGGAGCAAAGTTTCTTTCTTCGAAGATATCCAAGTGATGAACTACAATCTGTGAACCTAGGAGTCCCTCGTTATATACTCTTTTCTTGACTAGCAAATTGTGCAAGGTAAACAATGGAATAGGGAGGAAGGGGGAGGGAGTTTTGAAACGGTGGAGAAAGTGTTGCCAAGGAAGTCCGCTAGGGGCGTAGTGGTCGTCGCTCGCGATGAACCAACGACCGTCTGGTCTTTCTTCAATGTTGAGGTCAAGAGGTTAGACGTGCGTTGAAACTGCCACGCCTTTGCTTCCGCCATGCTAGCAGAACAGTTGGTGAAAGCATGGTGATAGTATCCGGGAACATCCACGTAATGTAAGTAGAATCCAAACGATATTATTGCTAAATACATCAGTATTAATTGTCTTCTTCTGATTCCCTTATTGTAGTTTAGCATTTTGTGCGGATTCCAGTTTTTAGATGTCATTTTGATTTAGGTAACATATTACATTAATGCACAGCTTATGTATTTAATTGCCTTTATAACAATAAAGGGCATAACCTGCAGAGAATCCGCTTTGCTTAGTGGCACAGATGTTCACACATTCACGGGGTGATTTACGTGAAGAATACCTTGAGTTATCGGGGCGGGCAGTCAAAGTAGGCTACTGTTGCAATTTTCCAACACACATTTGTGCGAAACTGGATTCTCCCTATACTCTGGAACCAAAACAAATGATCAAAACCAACTTGATAAGATTCCAGACATTCAAATACAATTGCATGTTACAAAAATAACATTAAATATAACTCTCACACCATCACCCCATATGAAACACCGCCCAAACATCCCACTTACACATTCTGACCCCACCCGTGCTGTCCATCTACAATCCACCATCAAACTAGCGAGAACTGTACAAGTCAACATTGTGTCTCGTGCCAGTAACGTCACGCCCCTAGATTCGCGTGGAAGAAGATGGAGCCATTCAATAAGTTCCACGGTTAGAACCCTCTAGACCAGCACCAGACGTTCCATCGAGTCAACGCATGCGCCGTGTTTCCTCTCTCTCTCCTCTCTCCACCCTCCTTTGCGTTCCTTTCCTCAGGGTTCACGTGGTATAGGCATATCTCGCCTGTGGTGCTACTAATTATACCACCGGCTTCAACGTAGGTAAGCAGCGCTATCTACGGCAGATTTGATCTGTATATTTTATTTCGGCTTAAATCTTCATATCGTTTAAAAATTAGTTTTTTGGACTTGAATTTTAATTAAATTGTTAGTTTGTCACTAGATGGCGTTGTTTGGTTATTTAAGATCTATTTGTGGTCACTTTGATATGATTGTAGTTTAAATTGTTAAGTTGTCACTAGATGGCCAGTTTATATTTCGTCGTAAATATTGTATGATGGACTCTTGCCATCGCATTTATCTATTTAAGGTCACCTCGATATTTTGTAGCATAGCGTATAGAAATGAGAAAGTGTGGACATTTGCCGTTACATGCAATGCAAATAGCGGCGCTGCGGTGGATTTGAGAAACTTGAGCGCTGATGGGTGTGCGAACGGTGTGGCCACACAGGGCCACGCGCTTGTTGAGGGGACAGAGGGAAAAATTAGTTGTGATTGGAAATTTCTGCTTTCACTCTTTTATATTAGCGGCTGGCGGGTATAAACTTACATTATTATTCTATGTATTGTTTTGTAAATCTATATTTAAATAAATAACTATATTAATCGATAGGTATAATTTCAATGATAAAAAAATATAAATCACATATTCCCTTTTTTATTATTATTAAATTCAATTTCAATGAAAATATATATAGAACAAAAACATAATACAATTATTTCCCTTCATTTTAAATCTCAGCTTATACATTTATATAGTATCATCTTTATTGATCTAGCTATTATGTGAAGAGTCGAATCCGAGCCACTTGACGAACACGTTATTCTGACGTTGTCGGATTAATTTTCCACAAGATAAACGTCCGGATGAGATGTTTTGTGTATCTCGTGAGAGTAGAAATCTCCCTTGATAGAAGTTAGAAATTATTTAATTTGAAAATACCAAATGTTGCTTAAATTATTGTATTTTAAATATTCGCCGTGCATAATAGAACATTATCTTATTTTTTAGAACAATATGATCGCTTCAAAACTATATTCTTGAAGTTCATGTTTTATTTAATTTTAATTTAATTGAAATTATATCTTATTGTAACAAAATAAATATTAACTTGAAACTTTTTAATTAATATAGTTCATGTTAAATTTGATTGAAAAAAACCGCATGTTGTTACTATGCATAGTTTCTGAGAAAGAGGGTATACAACATTATCGTCATTATAGGTGTCCATCCGAATCTTTATTATTATTATTATTATTATAATTTATTATTATTATTATTATTATTATTATTATTATTATTATTATTATTATTATTATTATTATTATTATTATTATTACCACCATGACTTACAAATAAAATTTAGGTGTAAAATTGCTATCTACTTAACTGTGTTACAGTATTCTACATTATTGTATTGTTCAGTTGCTGGCCGGCCAATTTAATGCGAGTGTAAACTAATAGTGTGTCCACACTTTCTTATTTCTATACGCTATGGTTGTAGTTTAAATTGTTAATTTGCCACTAGATGGCCAGTTTATATTTTATCGTAAATATTGTATGATGCGATGGACATTTGCTATCGCATTTATCTTTTTGAGGTCTCTTAGGCGAGTTATAGTTAATTTGTTCATCCCTCAATATATGACGTTGTTTGGTTATTTTAATGCCATATTTAGTAATTTTGTACCCAGGTTTCTAGCTTCTTACTTTGTACTGTAACAAATACTGCCAACATATAGTCGATTGTAATTTAACTTATATACAGTCCGCGAGATGGCATGACCAAATGTTAATCTGCAATTTAACTTGTCTCTTGGCCAATATGACGTGTGACCAGCACTTGTTTACTTGTAATATGAAACCCGTAGCTTGTGTATTGTTTTGTTACCTGCCAAGCCTTTCTACTGCAAAATTTGAAGGGTTTCTTGTAAAAATCCCTTGTCACTTTTGAGTAAATTTAGGGAGGAACGAAAAAAGTCCATCTTTTATACCATTATAGTAAGTGATTTGATTATTTTTAGGGGTATTATTCATCATTCTGTGTAACATTGGGTTACAATAAGACTCGCCCCCATGTAAACCTTCACTCATAACTCGCCGCTGATTCATACTACCCGCTCCAAATAATATTCAAAAACAATCTAATCTCTACAATAGTACACTTCACTATTGTAGTTCCCGTAATTTGATACAATGTAATAGACAATTCTAGTCAATATCAATTCTATAGGATAGTTGAATACATTGGAATTGTACTCACCCAATCTATCTTGTGGCTAGAACACCTAGACGAGCAACACCGGGGCGAAGCCGAGAACGAAGATGTGACCACGAGACCCCTTCAGTCGAAGTCCACACCAACTAAATCAAATAGACACGGAAGAAGACCATGCCAAACTAACCACGACCGATGGAAGCGAAGAACTGATGGCAGAGCTTGACTTGAGGAATATCCTGTAACCCCCCCAACGCCACCATAAGCCAGTTGCGAGNCCCCCCCCGAATTCTAATAGTTTGCCGCAAGCTACCCTCACCTCTAAAGTTCATTATAATGTGGTAAGGGACTATTTTAAGGATATTGTCACATGTGATGACCAGTCTAGTTCTGAATTATTTCAGTTTCTGTTAGCGGTGGATAGAGTTAACAAGTTAAAATTGGTAGGAGATCCTGAATTTCTGACGTTATGTATAGGGAAAACATCTGGTTTTTTGACTCACATTATTTCTCAGGGCATTCAGTTAGGTCTCCCATGGGCTACGGTTAAGGATAGAGCATTGGAATCCTTAGTAAATAAAAGAGAAAGGCTTAACAACAAGTTCGTTCGCCGCTTTCAACTTCCCGACGAATCTTTTAGACTATATATTCTTTCCATTTCGGAAGCGGCGGGTATTTTGAATCTGAACCTTTCTGAAGTAGTAGAACTTATCTTAGAAAATGTTTCCCCCTTAACGCGCAGGCATTTTGTCTTCGCTTATAAACCTAGTACCCTCTCTGAGTTATATTACTTAGCTTCAAATATTGAGGGATCGTTACAAGCTGAGAAGGAATATTTAGAGGCCCATCCGGCTGGTAATTATAAGAGACCTTCTTCTATGGTAAATTTACCCCCCCTTCCCCCGCCGTACCCAGACAGTTTAGGCCATCTCCTCAGTTAAATCAGGGAACTCTCTCTAACCTTCGAAGCAAGCCCAGTCTTCTCCCGGACTTGTCTAAAGTTAGATGTTTTCGCTGCCGTCAACTAGGGCATTATCAACGCCAGTGCCAGTCGGGAAACTCGTAACGCGTGGTGTCAGGGGAGGCCTCACTGCGAGTCAGAGTAAGAAGAGTT
>CABFWB010003251.1:0-50712 GCA_902151455.1 Timema bartmani | reverse complement strand
AAATAAAAAAAAACAAAAAAAAAAAAAAAAAAAAAAAAAAAAAAAAAAAATCCTCTCTTAAGTACAAAATGTTTCTCGAAAATTCTAGAAATTTTATTAAAATCAAAATAAAATCGCTACTCTGAAATTTCCTAACCAAAATGAGTGAGAACCTATTATTTTAACATTAATTGATAATAGCTATTACATTTAATTGTAAGGTACTATTTTTTTCCAAAAAGACATAAAAATTGGTATGCTATAACCCAGATTTGTTTAGCAATAAAAATGTTGTATGGATGGATCGTGATATCTTTTTTAAATATTAAGCTTTTAAATTCCAAATTGTCAGACTATGGAAGTTTAGCTATAAATGGCACCTATTACATCTATTGTTATTTTATTAATTGCATTTAAAATGCATATGAATTACATCTTAAATGGTTTGAAAGAGACTATAAATGATTCAAATTTTTTTAGCACAAGTCAAAATGTCTTCTATAATATTGTCTATTTTACTTTCAACTTTTTAGAATATTTAGTAGTAAAATTAATATAAAGATATACAGTAGGGCCCCGCCTATATGGCGAGCTAAATACCAGAGCCTCGGTATGAAGCAGAACATAGCCTTTTTAACTTTAAAATGCATATAAAATTCTATCATATACAAAGTGCGCGAATAAAAACAATACAATGAAAACTAGTGAATGATCATTAGATAGTTTTCATCATTCGATATTTGATAGCGCCCAATACTATTGTAAGCAGACTGATTTAATGATATATAATCACGGCCAAAGCCATTCACTGTGTGTGGCATGTTGGAAAACACCAGAAGAGTGAGACAAGTACCGAACATTGTGAACATGACGTATATAATTGAAAGCCACTGTATTAGGAGAATGCCGTAAAGCAAGGTATAAAACATACCACTTTTACATTTGATTCTAATAATAAGATTTTAAATGATTCTCTTCTCCACCATTTAGCTAAACTTTGCTCTGTAATAAATGCTCATTTGCTGTGATTTTGTGAAGAATCAGGAAAGCAACTATTTTGTTGGAATTCGAAATACAAAATAAGTCTTGTAAAATACTTATTTGAATTCAATGTTTTCCTTCAATAATGTTATCTTAATTTAATTTAATCTCATTAAAAAATGTGCACACTAGTCAAACTAAAGAACATCACCATTTTGACTCATTTTTTGTTTGTTCCGTAAACCATCATGCACATGAACATATTATTTGTGTGTTTTTATTAAGTATATTCTTTAAATCCTATTACAGTGAATATGTGGTAGTTCTTTTTGCTTTCTTTTGGGTGTAAGCTGAGTATATATTGTATCAAAAGACAATAAGTTTATAACCTTGGTTTGTATTTTTTTTAATGTACATTTATTAATTATTATTTATTTATTTATGGTAGTCATTTTAACGTGTCTTGTAACTTTTATTGTGAAATGTAATATGAAAGTCCAGTCGAATATAAGGATATTTAAAAAATTGTTTTACAAATAATAGCTCAGTTGAAGTTATTTACAAAGAGTTCAAATACAATTTAACCCTTTTAATGCCACGCCTATTCCAAAATTCATGCACGAAAAGTGCCAGAGGCCTGTTAGGTTTTGTGTGCAAAGAATGGCACAGCTATTTCTTCATTTTTGTAAGGGTTTGCAAGAAAATTCGCCAAACCTCTATTTATGAAGCAATTATTTAATTTCTAAAAAAAATAAACATTTATATGATTATAAATAGGAATTACAGGAGTTTTTATTTGATATCCTACATTAGATATTTTTGGGCCATTATTGCTTACCCTACAGCAAGATTTATTATATTGCTTACCTCATGAATAAATATTTAGGCCTGCACATAATGAATGTGTTTTTCAAAAAACCTTTTATAATAAATAATTACACCTATTTACTTACATTGCTAAAGAGATCTTCATTCACATGGCATAAAATTAAAATCTAAATAGTATATTTTTCTAAACGCAGAACAATCTAACCCATACATTTCAGAACTGTTTACAAAACTATTTACATTAGTATGATTGTTAGCCAAACTTACGTTTTTCCATTCATCTCATGTGTAAACCAGCGTTGCACTTAGCACATTGAGTGACTAACCACCATTGTAAATGTACTAAACTTCCAGTTTCAATAACAACTATTTACAGTTATTTTTGTTTCCAACCTTACATAAAATTATAGAGGCAAATGTTCTCTTTACAGTGATATATGATACTACTACTCTATCTATCAGGTAAAGCGAGAACTAGCGCAAATCTAGAGAGCCAACCTTATCGGCTTTGGCACTTTTAACGGTAGTAGGTGGAGCCAATCAGATTGGATTGTGGCATTTTTAGCAATAATAGGTGGAGCTGATCAGATCGGCTTGTGGCACTAGAAGGGTTAAACAAACCGGATCAATAAGGTATCTTATTCAGAATTTAAAAAAGCATCTTTCATTAAATATGCTGTTAAAGAAATTAAATTATGAATCTAAAAGGCAAAACACACAAATAAAAGTAAGATAGAATTTTAATATGTATTTCAATCGGAAATTCTAGAAAATATGTTAATAAAAGACATAAACTTCCCTCCAGTGCAATAACACAAAAAGAGTAATGTATTGTTTAGTATTGTGGACTTGAGGATCTAACTATGAGACTACTTATTGAACAAACTTCTGTAGAGTTGTACCTGTACTCTACAAAAAGGAAAAACCGAAGCTGTCAATTTCTTCTTGCAATCATTCGATCTAAGAGTAAGCACCAAGTTGAGGTGGTCACATGGTCTTACAAGAGACTGGCTTGCTTATAATGCTGGAGTTTGAATCTTGGTCGAGTGTACTCAGGTTTTTTTCATAAATTATTTTTTTATTTGCACTCCATGCAAATGTGTGTACAATTTCTTTTAATTCAACCTTCCACATCCCTGACCCATTAGTGTAATTATCTCATGTATGTATAACATCAACAGGTAGTGATATATGCTGATCCAAAAAAAAGTACTGTATAATAATGTTAGACCACGTGATATTTTATATTGAAATAGTTCTGAGCTTATTTAGACTATTAATAATTTACTACTTAGAATATTTTATAATAATGGAAATTGATGAACATAAATAAAAAATAAAAATAAGCTAATAATTGCAAATTTGAAGAAAGCCCTCCTAGGAAAAGAGGAAATACATTCTTCCTCTATCCCTCCGTGGGCTTTCTTCATTAAATTTGCACATATTAGTTGTTATTTCCTATATTTTTATCAATTTCCATTATTATAAATCTATAGTTGGATCTTAATCCACTATTTAATTAATCCAAATCCCATATTTACCTTCAAATCTCAAAACCGAATCTGAATCTCGGAAATAATTATGAACATAAGAGAATATAAAATACAAATAGTAACTAGATGTTAGCATTATAACATTCATACATGTTATAAATGGTTCTGAACCAACAATAAGCAGTATTAGAGCTGTAAAATAAATTTCACTTAGAAAAGTGAAAACAGGTTGGTTTTTTTTAAAAAGATTTAAATCTCGAAACAGAAATTTTCTCTAATCCTCAAATCTCAAATTTTCTTAAGAATCCAAGGATACCATCCTTAATAAAATCATTTATCCACTGGGCCTCCTCATTGTTGAACATAAATACTTAGACTGTTAGTAACTAACTTACCACTTGGATCTTGCACATCCCTGTTATAAATATAAAAAATGGACTTCACATTCCACATAACACACAAACTTGTTTGATAAAATAATGCACAATACATTTAGTTTTCTCTGGCTCACAAATTCCTTCCCTTTATAAAGTTTGTACACCCCTTTAGGCGTCACAGAGGACTCCATGTCTATTTGGACAGTCTTTATGGGTGCTCAATATGAGACAAACAAAGAAGGGTTGTTATCAGTGGCGTAACAATGCTGGGAACTTCCAATTAAGATAGTTTATCATAATGTGTTTGTTATAAATTATAAATAAGCTTTACCATTATTTCAATTTTACCCTAGGTTTTAAATAACACAGAAATTGTTTTTTCTTGGTGCAGTCAAGCTGACTGATGACTCTCCCAACGCTCGCGGACGAGCCTACACCATTTCCCCCTACAACTGTGTAGTGGACTCGTCCAAAGTCCAGGCTCTAAAGTTGCTGTATGCAGGCAATGGTCGCCATGTTTCGGCATGAGTGAGACCTCCTGTGGTTAGTGTTAAGTTTGATTTGTGTTTATCATGTGTGAGGTGGCTGGTGAGTGTTAAGTTTGATTTTTGTTTACCAAGTGTGAAGTGGTTGGTGAGTGTCGAGTTTTACTTGTGTTTATCACGTGTGAGGTGGCTGGTGAGTGTCAAGTTTGACTTTTGTTTATCATGTGTGAGGTGGTCAGTGAAGTAGGTGAGAATGTTTAACGGTAGATCACACCACTTTAAGTAACATTCAAGACCGAATTAATTTCTTTGTTATGGCTGGTAAATTGAGCTCTTTATACCCTTTATGATAATAAATATTTATTATTTCTCATTACAAAAGGAGAATTATTGAAATCAGTTCTGTGGTGAGAAAATAACGAGACTCCTAAATAAATTGGGAGAATAATTACTAATTTAGTAACACCACCTTATATATAATTACTGTTTTAACCATGATTTCACATTAAATAGTAACTAAATTATATAAAAATTATTTATATTTATATTAAATACAAAACCAAGGCTAAGACAATCATTATAAGGTGTGATTACCAAATTAATAATTATTTGAGATTATTCATTATTTCTTATAACATTGTTGTTGGATTAAATGAATGGAAAGGGGGCCTGAAAATAAATCTTGTGGGAGTCCAAGATTAATCTGTTACGCCACTGGGGGGACATTCATTACATAGAATATATCAAGTATTCTTACAATAAATTATGTCTTTATAGCAATTTAATTTTATTGATAGTAAAATAACTCAAAATTCTCTGTTTGGTGTCACAGTAAAGTAATACAAATAAATCTGAAGCTTACCAGTCAGTTGATTGGTTCTGAAAGGTACATCAAGACTGTAAAGATATCACCAGATACAATAAAACAATTCAATTAAATACACAAGAACAAAATAGTCTGCAGGAACTGCGTAACCTGGAATTTTTATCACCGGATGTCAGAAAATGGCATCAGGCTAAGAGAATGTATATTTGACTTTCGCAGGGTCACACTTCTTTTGTTATTTTAATAGTTCTTAAAATAATTTACCTTTACAAGGTCCTACAGTTTAGTTTGACACAGGAAGTACAAATGATAAAAAAAAATTAGGCCTGTTCGAAATACCAAACTTTGAGAAAAAAAAATCGATAAATCAGATGTTTCTTAAACTTGGACAGGAAAAATTATTTCCAGGATTTTTTTGAGAAAAAATTGATATTAAAAGCTTACAATTAAGTAATGTCTATCAATGTCACATTATTATTTACTATACTTTAACAATACTATTATGTTTGGAAGAAGGTATAGGAAAGGTGGATAGAAATATATAAAAGGGAAGAACACAATATAGATTTTACAATGAAAAGAAGAACACAGTTCACACTTTACATTGCTGCCATTGGACAAAGAGATAGTGGGTTGCCTCTTAAAGAAAATCGATTGTCACCACCCAATCCCCTGACCTAGGTTTCATTTTATCAGGACTCATCAGGGAGGAGTGTGAAACACGCAATTGCGCAACTTCCTAAAATAATATTTATTCCTGAATTTATATAAGCCAGGAAAATATATTCAAATAATGGCAAAAGTGGCTTTTAACTATCTAACTACGCACTAAATTAACCTTCACACTTATTTGCATCAATACACACTTATTAATTTAATATTACTACATTCAAACTTTGTTGTAACGGCCTTGGCTGTTCCGTCAAATCGGATGTAGCGTCATTTTTTCACCAGTCCGGGTCAAACTGTTATCTATTAACGTGATAAAACCCTGTTTTAGCATCACTACCACTGAGCTATAGCATCAAAACATTTTCAAATATTTTACTTTAAATTCCATTTAACTGTACACATATGTAATTTTAAATTTCATTATAAATTTTAATGTAAAATGTTCATAAGAAAGATATTACAGTTTTGTGAACAGTACTTGTTAGGATGCGATGGAGCTGTACAAATAACAACTGTAGAGCTTCTCCTTTTTGTTTATTGTTTTAAACTCGCCTATACTAGCCAAACCAGTCTGTGTAGGCGCATTCATCTCTTGCACTGAACATCACTTCTGTTTTCAGTGTTGTTTGGAACATTACAGTGTGTACACATACTAAATCTTGTCTTTGTTTTAGCAAGCTTTATAACTTCCAACGTTAGTTTTGGTAGTCATTATTTGTTTGGTATTGAATTTGCGTGCTCCAATGGATGTCTAGATCCTTTTAAAGCCCAACATTCAATTAGCTTTGAAAAATTTGATGGTGAGGCGAAGTAAACATTAAAGGCGATTGGGTATGTAGCACTTAGCAAAACCTTAGACAATCATACAAAGAAAAATTTAACAAAGACTAAGTGGGATTTTTTTAAAATAAATTAATACCAGATAAACTTTTAGTTATCCATCTGTATGCACCTCAGGCTAGAGCTGAAACTATTTTACCGATTGGGATAAAAATCACTATCTGGGGTTTTCATAAGGTCCCCCAGCCCCTCAAAGGGTATTTGGAATTAAATTCTCAGTATCTAACCCTAAAATTAAGGGTAGTTTACTGAAAGGCTAAAAGAGAAAAAATCAATTTTCTCAAAATTTTCTATAATGATTTTGATTAAATTTTATATCTAGACACTCTTCAACAGTATAAATAGGCTGGTGATTCTAATGAAAATTACTTTATGGGTACTTTACATCAGGGAAATTTTCCAATTTTCATAATTTATCCGCAACTATTTGAGATACTATTATAGATAAAAATCTTTAAATTGAAATATATTTATATAAAACCAATAATTTCTGAGCTATAAGCAAATATATATACTTTTCAATGCAGGTATTTGAAAATGAATTTGATTCTTATGCTCTTTGGTGGACAAAGCTGTATCTTTTTTCTTTCTCAATTTTTCTGTAACAATGTTCCTAGTTTCTAGTGCCATAGAGTAACAGTGTATATTATTTAATTTATTATCTTTGGTGTAATGTTGCTACAACAATTATTTAGTTTCACAAATCTTACAAGTTTTTAGTAAATATCTATTTTAAGATAAAGGCGAGAGAAATTCGGTGCAGTGCACCGTAACGTTTATTTATTCTTTAAACTCTTAATGTTTATCTTTTTCCCACAATCATCTACAACATTTAGCCATATCTATATAGTCTACCCCTACCTTTTGATCCACACACTTTACCTTAATATATTTGCTTCGTCGTTCGATCCACACTCATCCTCTCAACATGCCCAAACCAATATATAACACTTCTTTCACATTGACCTATTGGGCCCTTTCAAACCGCACTCCTTCAGCACCCATTCATTACTGACTCTGGCCATACAAGTTTTTCCACATACATTTCTTACATATCTCATTCCAACCACATTCACCCTTTTCTTGTGTTTCTCCTGACAAACCCATGCTTAACACCCATAAAACAATGTTGATGTTAACACACTTTTATATACTGCCGTCTTTGCCTCTTTCGATACTTCATTCTTTGCAATATCCACATGAATCCAACTACTCTTTGAGATGCATTCACTCATCTATCGATTTCACCATTTATCCTTCCATTTTTAAAAAACATTATGCCCAAATAAATAGAATCATTCACTTTCTCTAACATTATTCCATTTATACAAAGTTGATTCCCTAATCTGGCTATTCCAAAAACTATCACCTTAGTTTTGAATACATTGGAAAAATATCTGTAAGCTACGCTGACAACCAAAATGTGTGGATGTTTTTTTAAGATGAACTAAGAAATTGAGACAAGGAGCTGTTTTTGAAAAACAAAAAAGTTCTATTCATAGTTACCATCTGCGCATCCCATCCAAGGTTAAATTTGACCAACATTAATCTAGTTTGCTTACCAACAAACTGTACCAGTGTCCTACAACCTATGAACCAGGGTATTATTAAAAGCCTTAAGTGTCACTATCTCAAGCAACTTAAAAACTTTTTTTTTTGTATGTTACAATTTCTGTGTTGGATGCAATAAAATTTCTCGACAATGCTTTGAAGAGTGTAACGCAGCAGACAATAGCAAAGTATTTTAATAAAGCACAACTCGCACACACTAATTTAACTGATGATGAAGAAAGGGAAGATGACTTGTCGATCAAGGACTAAGCAATTCAATGCAAAAGAATTTCGGAATGAGCTTGATTTCTATGTGTCAGTAGAAGACAACAGTTCAAGTGTTGAGTGATTAAGAAATTATCGTGATAGTAAAAAACACAAAGGCAGAAGATTGTAAGATAGTGTTGAACAAGAGGATGATACTGACATAGTTTGTCCAACATTATAGGAGGCAATGAGATCGGCTAAAACTCTTTCACAATTTTACCACTTCAGAGACATCTGCCGATGTGTTGAATGCAGTGCAGCATCTCTACAGCACAACAGAAATAATTTATTTTACAAAAATCAGTGTTCAAAAGAAAATCACAGACTACTACTGACAATAAACCTTAAAATGAAAGTTATGAAAATACAATATTTTTTTATTTGTAAATTAAATGCAATTTGTATTTTGTGAAATTGGTACCTCTTTTATAACGTCACTCTGATGTAATGTCAAAATTCTTTTGGTCTCTTTGAAGAAGCTATAACCAAGTTCAGCTGTATTTTCAATAGCATCCGTTTGTTTTAGTTTGTCCCAGCACAAACCAAACAATGGATATACTAATATTTTTTAATTATAACAATGATCTTTGTGAGAGGTTTAGTAACTAAAACATAAGATCAATTTAAATTTGTTTAAAAATGAGACTTGGACATGAAAATCTAACCTAGGACCTTTGGCTCAGCACACCAATGTTCTACCATTAAGCTATCCAGGATTCCTAAGCTAAGCCAAAGGTCTGCATTGGTACACTGAATCAAAGGTTCTAGGTTTGATTCCTGTGTCTAGGTGTAACTTTTTAACTAATTTAAATTAAATGAATTGTGGTTTCCACAATATGGACAGTGCCATAGTTACAATGATTTGAAGCCTGTGTTGATATTTACTAGAACATAAAAGCTAACCACTATGTTCTGTAACTATGGTAAAATTTGTTTCTAGTATACTTCTCTGACCAATTTCTAACCTTTCTCCTTTTATGCTATGTTCTGTAAATATTACACAAAAATCATTTAGCCATTGGGGGCCCCTTGTTGTTAAAAACAAATTTGAACTATTTAAACTATTTGATTCCTTTCTGATCAAAATTTCTGTAAGCTTCTAATTTTATCATCAAACTATTTATTATTTTTTTACTAGAATAAACTGGAAGGGTAAGTTTGGACTATGATTCAAAATCTGAAAAATAAATATGTCTAAGTTAAAAAATTATTTTTAAATTTTTTCCCTGTTTCTTGTCTAGTGCGAAATTTTTATTTCCCATTCAAAAATTTCCCAAAGTCAAAATGTCGTTCCCGTACAAACCTACAAAGATTAAAATATCAAAACCAAACTTGAATTAATTTTGGTACTATGTCAGTGAGAATGTAAATCAAACAAATGCCTCCATTAACACATTGTACACCACACCCAAACTACACTTGGGCTAGCGTAAATATCTATTGTTACCATGCCCGAGCTACACTCGGGTCCTCTTTACATGTTTACATACGTAATAGCCCGAGATACGCTTGGGTATAGTGTTCTGTAAATGTTTCCTAAGACTGACTTAGTTAATAAAAAAATCATTTGGTGGCAGCACTAGATAGTTTTGTGAAAACTGCAATGTAGCATTGTGGGTGCAAAATTGTTTTGCTTTCTACCACATTAATCCAGATTATTGTTAGGCCTAAATGTATTTTTTAAATTAAATTTGTAATCCAATTATGATGATTTTTTTTTAGCTTTTGTAAAAAAGTGTGTACAAATCTTTTAATTTTTAATTTTGTTGTCTAATATACTTAAAAAAAGTTTTATGTACAAAAACTACTACACAATATATATATTTTTTAAATTATCTTTTATAAAACAAAATAAAGTCCATACAAAATCTGAAAGATCATAAATGACTCTCTAATAAACACACAAAAAATTTTATTATATGTCAAAAAGTATTCTCAAAGCAAAAATTCAAAATATCATAGATTTGGCAGGTATCTGACAGTTCACAATGTAATTTCATGCCTGTGTGCAATGTGTTCATGAATTACACTAGGGTATTTATATTAAATGTTTGTAACCTAGTTGTGTGTTGAGACATGTAGGGTTGGTTGATGATGGGTTTCCGGGAATTGATCCCTCTTCCTATCTCTGTGTTTGCTTTATTTACAGAGTTTGTTCCAATTGTATGGTCAGTGTATTGTATAGTGACTTTTTTCCATTGTTATTTACCTCTCAGCTTTCCTTCTCCGCTAATTGTTCCAAGGTAATTTCGGTTATATCCAGCTTGAATTATTGAGAGAATTTTTTATTTTATTTTAAAAATTAGAGGTATTTATATTCTCAATTAACCACTGTCCCATAGTAGGAATGGGTTTTTAAACCTGTACCCAAGTTACATATAAAAAGGATGGAATTTAAAGTAGGCCTGAATCTCAAGTGTGACCAGTTGAGTTAAGTAAACATGGCTGAATAAGTGGAGGACACAAAGCACACTAAACCTGGTTCTGATAGTAATCATTAGGATTATTACACTGGCCAGAACATGTTTAGCAAATAGAATGATTAAGAACTATAGTGCTCGTGTAACATACAAACGGGTCTCTATTTTATTAAAACAGAGTACACATATATTTTAAATTTGAGTGATATGCATTGTTTTTCTATGGAAACATTTCATCACCCCTTTTGACTTCAAAGAGTTACTTAAAAAAAACTATTAGATAGCTAAAATATTTTATAGACTATAAAAAAATGAGATAGGGAAAACTAAATTACTTTATATTGATTCACAAGCGCATACATAAGGTGTCAAGTTTAAAACAATACAGCCTTTGGCTTGAAAAAATATTAATTGTAGATGAGTTGTCTTTTTAAGAAATATATCTTTTAGCTTAAATCAATGTTCTTTTTTGTAGCCTTTAATATATATATATTTTATCAAAGGTACCCTTTGTTTATCATATAAGGTAGTGAACTTACCTTGATGGTTTCACTATGGTGAAGCAGATAGTGCCATAGTGTAATCTATCAAGGTATGACTGCTAACTTTCAAGATAAACATAGAATAAAGCACAAGATGAGTAGAATTTTATATTTCATAAATTATATTAATACAGCTTTGTAAAATTATAATGCAATTATTAGAAATGATTTAAGCAAGCAGATCCCTACTTGAAAAAGTTATGAAATTATTTGTATTTTTACGAGTTAAGAGAAGGAAAAGGTAATCTTAGTTGGGTTTTTTTCCATTTGAACACTTATGTGTTAAGTTCTTGAAATATTGATAATTTTGGAATATAATTTTTTTCCCCCCATAATGTTCCTATATATGCTTTGTAGACACTAAAACCGGTGCTACAGATGCAGCATTAGCTGAATGGCAAATATTTGCCTTTTAACTAACTACTTGCCAACAGTTCGTCGAATTACAAGCACACCTCTACACACATGCACCTATTTGCTGAACCTCAGAATAACTATAGAATCAAGAAGTTGTGGTCGGGAACAGCGAACATTTGTGCCAAACATGGAGGATGAGATGCACAGTTATAGTTGCGATCCACAAATTGTTGCAGCGGCATTTATAGTTATGATTAGTGCATACATGCTATTGAAAAAAAAGCCTATTAAAAGAAGATGGTGAATGGTTTCAATCAACTGGAGCAGAGAAAGGTAACTTAAAACATTTCATTTCTTCATAGTAATACTAGCTTGTGTGCCCGTTCTTCGTACGGGGAACCTATAGTTAACTTTATATATATGTATATATAAACACGTCTTAATACTTGTTCATGATAAAATAAATTTTATACCTCAGCTCGATTCGTTTTCATAAAGGTTCATAAATTGCAGGACCAAGTCATTGGACCACTCCATTTCCACAGTAAACACAATATACTACTGACAAACCTAGCCACGCATGTGTGGATGGGGCAGAGATTTGAGATAAGGCGAATTGTTCGTGCACTTTGATGTGTGATGAATTACCGACAACTGACAGGAAATTTTTGGGGTTCGGCGAGTGATGACTTATGTTTGTTGACAATCGAACATTCATCATAACTCACCCATCCACACTATGAGATATTTTCCAAATGACAAACATTCGTTACTCGGCACTCGCTCGGGAATGCCGCATGTGTAGCGCCGGCTTTATTCTTTGGTTAGTGAACATTTGGAAGTTTCTGTAAACTCATCAAGTAAATCTTTATGTGTATTGAATATTGATCAATGGAGATGACGATTTACTTGAACAAATAAACATTAACTTACAAATGTGCACTAACCAAGTGTGGATGACACCTATTCTGAGCATATATTTTAACATAAATATGGAATAAAAATGTTCTCACTACCTATGTTTTAAGATTTTAGGGATATTCTAAATCATGTTATATAAGACTGTTCTTTAAGTGTATATTTGCAGTCATTTACATTTGTATGTGAAGAGTTAATCTCACCGCTTTCTCTAGAATAAAAAGAAGACATAGTAGTTGAGTATTTTTTTTAGATGTGTAGTTCTTCACTAAATTGTAATCTATTTAAATATTTTTGTGTGCCTCTAGCATACCAGAGTTACTAATTAAGATGCAATCGCAAATTATAACACATTAATTTCCTGGTCGAAATTCAAAATAGCAAATAGACAATCGTTAAATTGGATTAAAGGTATGATAAAGTTGTGAAATTATTTAAGATAGATTTAGCTTGACCAAAGTTACTATGGTCAAATATGCCAACATTAGTTTAGATTTTCTTGCAAAGATAAAAATTAAATACATATATAATTTCAAAGTTGTTTGAACAAATATTTCTGGCACTTATTTACTTGAAAAAGAGTGACAAAATGAAGTAATTTGTTTACAAAATATTATTACATATGCAATACAATCAGATTTTTCTTATATTGAATAGAAAAAAATGTGACCCCACTAAAATCTTGCATACTTTTAAACAAGCAAAACAATGTCTAGAGAGTAATTTAATTGTAATTTTACTTAAAAAGATGATTGAAAAACAGGAAATAGTATTTCCAAAATATTATTTGTTTGTATAGTATGAAATGTTTACCCCCAAATAATCAATTTTTGGAAGTTCTTGTGAATTAAGAGTATATATTCAAAATTTTTGCATTAACTGGAGAATAAAGTCTAAAATGGAGCTTTTTTCATAGAAAAACACATAAAAATGACAATTCAAATGTAGTAATGGTCATGGTTAAATGACCCAAAATGAAATGCTTTCTAATGGATACAATGGTAATTTCTTATGAGCTATACTGCAACAAAAGAAATATAAATAACACTTCAATCCTACTGCTGTGTCAACACCAAGTCCTTGTGATATTATATCAACATTAACATCAACAACATTCTGACATAAACATCTAAGAAAATTACCAAATGTGGAATCTTTTAAAAGTTTTTATAGCATTCCTAGCACCAAGGTTATATTCAATAACTCTGGACAAAAAACCAAGTTTGACTGGCAAGTCCAAATTCCAATTTAGTAGCTAGAGCAGAGCGGAGTACAAGCTGCAGATGTAATCTTCAAACTACTATGATGTGTTGAAAACATGGACCTGCAACTATCCTTCCGGTGTTTCATGCTTGGTTTACATTCAAACTGTGAGCTAATAGTAATGTTGCTATTTGTGTTGAATAGAAATTGAGAAAATTGAAATATTATCTTAGAGACTCCTCAACATTCCATGGGATTTATAATGATTACAATGTTAATCGCAATACAAAAATAGATAGATTATTGTAAAGAATTATAACGACATTTTTTTTCATTGCAATAAATTGTTGAGACAAAGAATTTTATGCTGAAAATAAAAATAAATAAATACCACAACCAAATTATAAACTCTACATCTATTTTTGAAAATAGGAGAAGGTAATGCTTTGTAGAAAAGAAACATAATTAAATTTAATGTTATTATTTTATGTTAAACTAACTTTTAAAAATATATTTGGTTCCATATTTGTGGGTTTTGAGTAATTAATACACATCGCACAGTGGTAGTACGAGCTCCAACCACAGCAGCAGTAAGATTGAAAGTGAGGTCAAATAAATGACAACTGTTAATATTTCAAAATAATGGTCAAACACCACAATGAGATTTGAGCTTCCATTTCCTCATGCTTTGTCTGGATTGGAAAGAGAGATGTATGTTCCACAAGATGAGATGTAACGTTTATCCATCACTGCTTTAGTTCCCAATATTGTCACTTGGCAGCAGCACCAAACACATCACTCAAGTTTGTTACCTAAGACTCTACATTACTCTCACTTTCACACTACATTACTCTCACTTTCACATAAGTCTTTATTCAATGTTTTTTTAAAGTTATTTATCCTAGTTCAGTCTCCTTATAGCAGGCAAACATATCTAATTTACAAAATAACAAAATAGTTTCTTCAATATATAGTATATACATTACAATTTATATCCTAAGTAAATATAGGGCACGAGTATTCATTCCTGTAGCTTATCCAAATTATCAACCCAATACAATAATTTTAATATCCAGATTACAAATATATTCCTTAAAAATAAGTTTAGCTATTTGGATAGTTTTAATTTTTAGGGGTGTGCAAAGGAAATTTCAGAAATTTCAAAAACTTTGTCATAAAAATATTCAAATCTCACATTTAGATTTATTCTCAAATTTATCATTTTTTATCAGCATATATCTTATTTAAATTTCAATTAATGTTCAAATGTCCAAAAGCTGTAATTATTGAATTATATTATGTTGTAATACTGTAATAAAAAATGTATTCATTAAGCGATGACCAAATCTGTTAAACATTTTTTAAATTTAAAATTATGTACATTTTATAGAGTGTTTAAAATTAGACTTAAATTATATAAATATAGAAAACAATTTTTCTTTCAAAAGTAAATAATAAAAAATGCTATTTTATCTTTGATTTGGCTTAGGAGATACATAATTATTTATTCATTAGAGACTTTTGAAACAGAATAATACATTTCACACACCCCTGCAATTTTCTTTCAAACTTAACATAAAAAAGGACAGTTCATGTGACTAAAAAGCGTACATTTTTAATCTGTGCCTAATAACCCTATTTGATATATAAAGCAGATAATAGTTTGCGTACTCAAACTTTATAACATATACTCATAAATTAAATGTTTGAAAGAAAGCCAAATGCAAGTTCGGATGAAGGAACAATATGAAAGCATACCACTAATTTTATGACATTATTTTAAGTGTCTGTCACTTAATAATGGGTTAGTTCCAGTTGGTCACAGAGGTGAGTACTAACTGAGTGGCGGCTCTGTTGGTAACAACACCCCCGACGCATTGGGGCTCAAGGTGGAGTTAGTGAAACAGCTTCGTAACGTCTCTTCAATCAATGTGGCCACTCTCTCCCGATCAACCTGAGCACACAAATTCAAACAACATTATTTCATTTCCAGTGTTATTCCTTCCTTTTAAATGTCTTATCATTCTTTCATTACTATACCTTTTTTTTCTTCTTCTTTTAGGAAGTTGTGTTGTGCGTTTCACACTCCTTCCTGATGAGTTCCGATAGAATTAAACTTAGATCGGGGAATTGGGCAGTAATGATAAATTATCTTCAAGATCACGTTGTGCAATGGCAGTAATGTAAAGTGTGAACTGTATTCTTGTTAATGTTCAGAACCATGAGTTATAAATGGAATCAATATTCAAACTTGTGAATCTGACCCAACTTTATCTTAAATGAAATTATAGAATTTCATAACCATACTTCAAGAATTAAAATTAATATTTATTCATCATAACTAATTATTATTGTATTTACACAAAAAAACATAATAGAAAGTGCCGATACTTGCACATAACCCTAGTCTCCTTCTCAGTGCTCAGTAATAATAGACAGAATATTGCATTACCAGTTTGTGACTAGAACAAGACAGCTGCAAAGGTTTGATTTCAAGGAAGGAAAACATTTATAGAAAAAATAGTTGAATCTTAGTTCCAGACCCAATTAATGATAGTTCAGGGTTCAATCCAGCCTTGAGTCTAAATGCATTAATTAGCTTATGAACTTCACTCTCACAAATTTCAGACCAAGGCAGTGAAGCAAAAACTAAATATACGCTGTACAGGTTTATACAGGCCATGATTGCTTTGCCATTTCCTCTCCGAGCACTTTGTAAAGAATCTCTTTCTACAACGAATCAAGATCCCGTTTATTATAGCTTTACGAAAGGTAATGATCACTATTGAGAGGGAAGAACTCCAATGTGCTGTCCATTAGCAGCCAAATTAATATATAATCAAACTTAGTTATAACTAGCACCAGGGGACTAACAAAATTTGCTATACTAGCTAAAACCATTACTCTCTATGTAAGTGATGAGTTAAATCTATTTCCTATTTTTTTAAATACTCAAGAACATGATAAATAGATACATACAAAAAATGCATAACTTATTTATGTAGTGAGCCGTTGTAACAATGCTTCATCAATGTTTATATGCTCACATTTTCTAAGATTTTTTGTTGTTGTAGTTTGTTGATTTATAGTGGTTTATGGTGCCGATATGTCGATATGTCGATATGTCGATACTGTTGAAGAGGGCATAAAAACTTAGCACATATTTCAACATTTTTCAAATCATGTACTAACTCCAGAATAATTTTGACTTTTCTGCGAATAAAGACACTTTATTTTGTTAGTAGAAATGTTCTTTAACCTTTTCACTGTCAAACCCGTAAATATACGTTGTGTGACAACATGACGGTGTTGTCAAACCCGTAAATAGACGTTTTTGTGCAGGGCTCACTTTGTCAAACCCGTACATATACGTGGAGCCTTAGAGCTAATTGAATTGCGCCCGCTAAAGTGCAAAGATGTTGTAAAGAAAAAATACTGCACTGGTTCCAAGATTCATCTATAATTTTTAGTTTATATTTACGAGTGAAATATCTACTTTCTTGAGCTCATTCACTAAAGTCAAGATGGCGGGGTGAGGAAATCAAACAACATTGCGGGATGACGAAATTGAAGGATTTATAGTGGACAGTGACTCAGAAAATTAATTTTTGGATGAGGGATGTTTTTTACATAATTTTGATTACATTTTGCTTAAAATATTTGATAATACAACTGTTTTTCCAAAAATTGCTTTTTTCAGTTAAAAAAACCCCGACAGAGTGGGCTTGTGTATGCAAAATATACATGACAGTGAAAGGGTTAAGGAAGGGTTCGTTTCTAACTTATTTTAAATTAGTATTGGTGTTTAGGTAAAGTGGGGTAGCAGAACCAGGTGATAGACACTGGAGAGATAGAGTGCCGGAACAAAGCCAGGTGGTAGACACTGGAGAGCGAGAGTGAGGACAGACTTCAAGGTATGGCAAGGTCATAAACTTCCCCACAATCTGTTGGGGTGGTCATAAAAGCAAAGTTACCCCTTTCATTCTTGTCTATTCCAAGAATTTGGTATTTGTACCTACCCGAGCCATTCGGAATGTTTGCATGTTTGCATAGTTACCAACATTTGTATTGTATATCCGGTAGGTATATATGTGTAGTATTCTCAGTTTAAGAGTGAATAATAGTATGAGAATAGGCATAAATTATCATTATGGGTTTTCTGGCAATACAAACATGGTCTTGTTATTTCAGTACATGGAAAACATGGCGGACACACTGACATAAATAGAGAGAAGCCAAACAGAGCTAGGATATGTTGATAATTTTCTAATCATGGAAAGCAGTGATGAGGGTCAACATATTAATGCATTAACAACAAACTTAAAAAAACTCAAAAGCTAACTAAAAACTATCAATGAAAATAGCTTAGCCAAATAGAGAATACTTTTAATTCTTGGCATTTAAAATACTTGGAGAGAAACAAAGAAATATAAATGCTGTTGTTTAATTTACCAAACTTTGCTTTACATTAAATATGGCCAAGCGTAATTGAAGGTTACCTCATTGATAAATCCATAGCTCACTAACTCTTGTGCCAGCAGAAGTGACGTATCCATTTCTGACACAATACACGTCAACTGACGGTTCATCTTGTCATCCATGCGCAAGAGAATTGTCATCTGAGGAAACAAGTTTACATGGAAATAGTTTGATAATAGGGATCACACATTAGTTTTTATATTATAAACATTTTATCTAACCTTGATCTACAGATTAGGGATGAGAAAGGCAGTTCGGGTGTGCGAATACTACTTTTTTACAAATCAAATCATTTCAAATTGAATAGTGAAATTTCAAACAAATAACAAATAGTAGGCTTACAAATCGAATGTTTATTTTCCCCATAACATAATAATGACCCACTTAGGTGGCCGCATGGTCTAAGGTGCTACTCTTGCAGTAGACCAGATTGCCAATGATGGGGAGATTGCGGTTCGAATCTCGGTCGGGTGTACTGAAAGTAGTTTTCCAAAAATGGTTTTCCATTCCACTGCCACACAAATTCGGGTTAACTTCCTCTAAAATAAAACCTTCCTTAAACTATTAACATAATTAGTACATAAGTTTAAAACCCAAACTGGTAGTAAGATGTGGTGCTATAATCTTGAAAGGGATGTTTAAAATGTAGTAATTGTCAAAATGCAGAAAATGGTATACAAACAGCTGGTATCAAACAAAAAAAAACTGACGTGTAAAACAATATCTCAGGATATTGCGAAAACAAAGATCAACTTTCCACCAAAACAGACAGTTTTTTAGAGCTATTAAAAGTTTGCCAAAATTTGTAATTCCAAAATTTGATTTTAAAAAATTCTATATTAAATGTTTTAAATGATCTGAAAAAGAAGTATGGATACAAAAGAAATCTTGTTTTGATTGAGAATTGAATTTCAGTGAATTTTTTTATCAAAATAAGAAGTACAGATAAAGTGGATAGAAGCATATAAAAGGGGACAACATGATATGGTTATTTCAATGAAAAGAACAACACAATTCACACGTTACACTACTGCGATTGGACAAGAGGAAGCCATTATCTCTTTTTCCAGATGCAGCAGTGGCAGTGTAAAGTGTAAACTGTATTCTTCTTTTCGTTGTAAAATCCATATCAAGTTTTCCCCTTTTATATGTTTCTATCCAACTTTGCTGTACCAAATATAATGAAATACCTCAAAAAGCGAGAAGCGGTTTCTTGGGTTTTTTCTTTCAAGTCAAGTATTTCAAAAAGCTTCAGAGTTTGAGTATAGGCTATTCATTATTTTAAAATGTTAATAACATATTCTGTTTGTTTATTTTAAAAGTTAAATAAGATATTTAAAAATATAATATATGAAAACCACACATGTTCTTATTAGTTTCCAAACTATAAATAACCAAACATTATTTAAAAATATGAAAAAAACTCAAAATAAATATATAATAGAAAATATAATTAAAATGGCATTAACACTCATTTGTTAAAGAAATGAGAATTACACTAACAATTACAAAAAAAAAAAGTGTTGTGTTTATGAGCTAACATTTCCCCAAATTAAACCTCCATAACTTTAAATACCCTATAAAAGAAAACATAAGAATCACAAGCAAATAGAAATTTGAAAAGTTACTTAATTTATTTATTAGTCTTTAATGTAATAATAGTGCATGATCAAGTCTTCTGTTCTTTATTTCAATCATCTATGAGCAGTTGCACCTGCGCCTTATATGGGCTATCACTATAAATAATTATCTTATTAAAAAACTTATTTCAGTTCAATTTTTAATGTTTATAAAAGTTGATGTTCATACATCAAAATGAAAAATAAGACGATTAAAATAATATTTATAGTAGACAATCGGAAATAGTAAAGGCTTTTTTTATTTAAATGTGCTAAGTTTGATAAAATATTTATTGCAATGTTGACCAATGCTGATCTAAGACAGGTTGGCCAACATAATTCTATATGGTAACTAATGCTAGTTTTGTGGTTGAACATATTACTTGAGTTCAAAACCAATCAATATGCATTCTCAATGTTAAATTTTTAATTCAATAATTCAAATTGTAATTTTAGAAAGGGACCATGTAAAAAGAGTAAAAATAATGGTTATTTCAGTATTTAGTTATCTATTAAACTATTTTTATTTTCATTTGCTTGTCGTGCGAGTGCAACTTTAAACAAGGATGGATGAAAATGGACGAAAATATACAAAACTTTCAATCTCAACACTGAGCTTCAATGGCGAGCTCAGCTCGGAGCTCGAAATCTGACTACCAGACATGCCAGCTGTCAAAAATTAAAAATCGGGAGATTGTTTTTTCACTATCAAACATAGGTTCTTTCCTAATCTCTATTATGGAAGGAAATTCACACGGATACACACTTTTAAATACAGCAATGTATTTCTTTGAAACACCATGCACGTTTAGATCGAAATAAAACTGTGTCCAAAAGGTTCACAAACAAAGTCAGCCTTTATTTTATTTTATTTTATTTTCCTCTCCCAAGTTCTCCGACCACAGTTGGGGCGTGACACTGGTCGCGATTATCTATATATCAATTCTCATATATTGAATGCGACATGTATCGCTGAATACATCGCTTGGCTGATAGCAGCAAAATGCAGGACTTTTTTGATTATTTTAATATGCAAACAAAAAATTGGGTGAAAATCGCACCAAGTCGAGCAAGCGTGAGATAACCTCAAAAATCAGGAGAGATGGCATGTGTGGGGTACTCACAAAGCCTACCATAAAGAGATATATTATTTCTGGGTGAATCTAGTGCGTCATACTTTTGTAAACATAACAAATGAAACTGTTTACATACAAGTGTTGGAATCATTGAATGAAAGGAGATAATCTAACTATTACATTTAAAATATAGTCAGAGTTATTATTGTTACTACAAGTTTGTTTAGTTTATGTATTTGTTAAGTGTAAGACAAGAAAAACTAGTTTTAAATTCACCAAAATTAATCAAAATAAAGATGATCAATAGGTCTACATATAAAAAAGTGAAGTAAGCTTGGCTTAGTTTGACATCCTTTCACTAGTTTTGAAATCTTGTTTTCTATTTGTCTCTTTAACACAGCCTCCTCCTATCATTCACTCAACACTCCTCCTTATCCATAGCTCACTGTAAACTCTTTTCTTCGTTGAGCTGGAGTCCTGTAAGCTGGAGCTGGCCTTGTCATTCTCTTCCTTCCCTTTATTTCCAGTTTATGCTTCCTATTCTATTATCCCCCCACATAAGACCACACGAATGGCTCTAGCTGTGAAAACAAAGGACTAGTGGAACAAAACATCTTTCACAGCTGGGTATTCGACAGCTCCAATCAAATATTCAGCCATTCCATTTTCAAAACTATTACAAATTTCAAATATTCACCCACCCCTAGAATAAGCACACCTTAGTGCATCAAAACTGTGCACTTTTATTCAAACTTGTGATTTAAAAATAAATAGGGGTGTGCAAAGTCAACTTTCTAAAATCAAAGTGAACCTAAATCAAACACATGAAATATTCTCAAAGATGAATTTTGAGGTTTGAGTATGTTTTGTTAAATTGTTTTATGGTAAAAAAAAATTATGATGTGGTTATTTAAATTCCTTTATGAGCTTTAAAATGTTTCATGTTTAACTACACCATTTTGTGTACTATTTTATTTTAAATGATAAATACATTTATTATCACAACAGGCAATCAATTACTTCATATTTTTGAAAATAGGTAGATGGGAATACATGAAATTTTATTGCCTACTGTAAAAAATTAAGATGGTAAATGAAAATAAGTATGAGAGTTAAGATAAATAATTAATAAATTTACAAAGAGTCCGGGCTGTACGCAAGAACAAGTCTTAGCAAACCTAAAGTATAAGTAAAGTCAAAGCTGTGTTGATTTGCTTGCTAAGACAATCAAGCAGCTTGATGATGTAATAAAGTTAAGTAGCATCGAGGTCACATTGAAGTCTAGTCCCGAGCAGGCTTTGGGTCTACTTCGATCATACTCCAATGATGATACTTGAGATGGTGTGGCGCGCATGAACTATCAAGAATATGGCGGGTCTAGATTATCTGGATTTCATTAAGCCAGGTACTCAATTAATATACACCGGCATAATACAACAAATCCGAATGAAACATATGCAATTATATACTGATCAAACCATACTCACCTTTTGGAAATAGCCGGTCGAGTTCAAATTTCTGGTTATTTATGCCCACACTCTCTTATTTGCTGCCATAATCCCAACATCAGAGTTTATTTTCTATAATGTATGATTCTGGATCCGTTCCAACAAATAAATTCGCTTTTTCTCATTGAAACCGTGTTTTCCACTTTTTCCGCCATTTTAACAAATCTTTGTTCATTTTATCATTTATAGTAAATAATTTTGTAACTTTACAAGGAAAATCATCAATATAGTAGGCAGTGGATGTTATTTCCCACTAGGTGCCTCTGTGTGTTCCTCACAAGACTGTTAGCCAGGCACCTGATCGACTTGGACTTGCTTTCGACTTGTATTCCGGTCTTGCATACCACCATCTATCGTTGTTATACCAAGTGAAATAAATATCATTATTTAGTTTAGTACACTCATATTATTGAACTATATATAGTTAATGTGCTAACATTTAATCACAACAAGCAGGTTTTGTTTTGTAGCTATTTATTGCACTTTACATTCTTGTGAAGCTTAGAGCAAGCCATATAAGGATGATTTTTAAATACAGATCGACTCTTCCTGTGGAAACTTCTAGATTATATTAATAACTAAAGAGCGTAAAATTAGTCTTATTGTTACCACTTTATGTTTTATGATGGTATATTTGGAATAAGGTACAGGAAAGGTTAATAGAAACATATAAAATGGAACAAACACAATATGGCTTTAACAATGAGAAGTAGAACAAAGTTCACACTTGACAAAAAGGTTATGGCTGCCTTTGAACGAAAATATCTTGTTATCACCCAGACCCCTAACTTAGGTTTCATTCTATAAGAACTCATCAGGAGGTAGTGTCAAACCTAGGTGAAGGGATTGGTCAGTAGAGATTTTCTTAAAGAAGAAGCCATTACATCTATGAGCAGTGTAAAGTCTGATGTATGGTCTTTTGATTGCTACGCCCATATTGTTTTTGTTCAGTTTTATATGTTTATAAAAATATTCCCTGTTTCTTCTTACAAATATAACAGGTACCATGTTGTCCTAGGTCCCACGTTGCCCTAAGCACCAAGTTGTCCCAGGTCAAACGTTGTCCTAGGTACCACGTTGTCCCGGGTCAAACGTTGTCCCGGGTCAAACGTTGTCCTAGGTACCACGTTGCCCTAGGTCCCACGTTGTTCCGGGTCAAACGTTGTCCTAGGTAACCCGTTGCCCTATGCCCCATTTTGTCCTAGGTACCATAATGCCCTTGTCCACTACTAAGAGCAATGTATGGTACTCACCAGCAGCTCACAGGTCTCCTCCCTAGACTTGACGTTACACATCATGTTGACGACCCTCCTTCCTTCTACATCCAGTGGCTCCGGGGTCACAGACTTAACCGACTCTGCTATCTCGGGAGTGACTGGACGAGGTCGGGGAGGAGGAGGCTGCCTTGCTGTGAATGCTGTCAGCGGGTAGATGCCGTACCTGAGGACAACATACTCTCAAACTAACACTCAATGATTTAGACGCAGAACTTGATGGGTTTGTCTGAAAAAGCAGTCAACAGTATGTGTGCTTGACAATGACACAGGGAATTATTTTTGTATTATATTTCTATGAGGAAAACCTCTTAACTTGTTGAGGTATTTTGTAATTTTGGAAGAAGGTACAGGAATGGTGGATATATTTGGTACTATTAAAATTTAGTTAAGAAAATAACTTTATGGATGTTTCTTTTCTTTTTGAAGTAACATTTTTAGTTCCTTTAAAAATTAATTTAATATGAAAATTTGCATAAGATTGGATTTATTTAAAAAACAAAGATGGTGCACCAATGAAACTAATCTGGTGGTTTATTTCTGGTATTAATGTGTGGCAATGTCAACGAAGGCTCCCAACAATGTGTTTTGGAACAAACATTTGTTGATCAAGAGTAAAAATGAAAAGCAGTCATCAAACTTTATTAGGGCTCTACGGGTACTCGGATTTCGAGCTTCGAGCCGAGTTCATCCTTTAAGCTCGAGGACAAGATCGAAAGTTATGTAGGCTCATCATTTTCAAGCTTTAACTCTATGTACTTAATAATCAATTTTTAAAACGCAATAGTAAGCATAGGCTATTTAATTGAGTTAATATCGGCATTTCCACTTATAAATCATTCAATTACTTAATAAATTGTTTAAAACTAATATCGATTTTCAAATTAATAACGTGATAAGAGCTTTAAAACCACTTTCAACGATAAATTTATTCAATATTGTCGACCATTTTGAATTATACTTGATCAAAGTTGTTTACTTGTATTGCCATGACAAAGCAATGAAAATAAAAATAGCTAAGAAGATTACTAAATAAATGAACGATTCTTTTTACTATTTTTACCTGGTCCCTTTTTAAAATAATAATTTATGTCAAATTAAAAATGTGATATCAA
Source organism: Timema bartmani (assembly GCA_902151455.1). NCBI lineage: Eukaryota > Metazoa > Arthropoda > Insecta > Phasmatodea > Timematidae > Timema > Timema bartmani. The sequence continues at coordinate 25,902 of CABFWB010003251.1, read as the reverse complement.
GAATATATTACTATATTAAATGTTTTCAAACTTAAGATATTTAAAACTATTAATTAATATGTTTAGCTACAAAACTAGCACTATTTTAATTACCATTTAGCTATAGAATTATGTTGGTTAACCTGTTTAAAATCAATGTTGATCTTATTTAGTGCAATACATACTTTACCAAACTTACCACATTTATATTAAAAAAGCATTTAATATTTCATATTGTTTGCTAGAAATAATATTTTTAATTTAATTTACAAGCATTAAAAATTGATTTGAAGTAAATTTATAAATAAAATAATGTCTAACGAGAGCCTGTACAACGCGCATGTGCAACTGCGCATAGAGGAATGGAAATGGAACAGAAGACGATCGTGCACGATTACACTAAGGAATAATAAACGAAATACGAAACACTTCAAATTTCTATCAGTTTATGACTCTTATATTTTATTATAGGGTAAATTAAGTTGCTGAAGCATATTTTTGGCTTATTAGCTTATTAAAACGTTGCTTTTGTAAACTTTTTATCAAGTCAGTGTAGAAACACTCTACAATAATGTAAAGTGATAGGGAAAGAAGCCAACCTGAAAGGATAGTTAGGTTAGGCCTAGATATAAACAAACACACTTCTCTATTTCTTCTTACACTTTTACACTTCCCAGTTTCACATTGTTTTGAATTTTCGAAAAAATTTACTTTTCATATGAAGAGACACTAATGAAAAAGTAATATTCCCAAAAATTCAAACTAATGTGCAAATGTGAAAGTTTTGAATAAGTGGAAAGTGTAAAAGTTTAAGAAGACACGAAGAGAGAAGTGTATTTGTTCCTATCATGGCCTAACCTAACTATCCTTTCAGGTTGTCTTTCTTCACTATCACTTACTTTACATCATTGTACACTGTTTATACACTATCTTACTATACATTTCCAAGCCATCATGCAATTATTAATTTCATTAACTTTTTTTATAAATGTTAGTGTAATTTTAATGTCCTTAAAGATATGAGTGTTGAAACCATTTTAATTATCTTTTTATTAAATTTTGATTCAAGTGTTGTTCTTATTTTTAAATTGTGTTTTACAAGTGTTAATTCTAAATGAAAAACCGATATTTTTATTATTTAACTTTGTTTTTTCAAAAGTATTTACTGTTTATAAAAATGAGTGTCATTCATATTTTAAGAACATGGGTGTTACATTTTTAATATACTTTTTAACATTTTAAAATTATGAATATACTCAAACTTGACTAGAGCTCGGGAGCTTTTAGAAATACTTGACTCGAGTTTGACTCTAATGAAAAAACCCAAGCTCACAAACCCCTAATAATTATAATTATAATAACAGTAATAATAATTAGTGGTAGTGGTGGTAGTATTAGTAAAGAAACACCTGCTTCAGTGGCTGTACAGTCTAACCTACTACTTTTGCAAAAGACTAGACTGCTGGTGAGAGGGAGATCGGAGTTTGATCCTGGTTGGGTGCACTGAGGCGGGTTTTTCCTAAATGGGTTTCCACTCTCACTCCGTGCAAATGTAGGTGCAATTCCTATAAATTCAACCATCTTCATCTCTAACACATTGGAGTAATTGCACATTAACCCCTCAACCACAAGCCACCATTGAGAAAACTATCGGGAAAATTTTTCATCTCTACAGGTGGGTACGACAGTCTGGTTTGCCGGTGAAGGGAGATTGGTATTAACCCTTTGAGTGCCAAGAGAAATGACAAAAAAATGTGCTAAAAGTGCCAAGCTATTTTCCTGAAAAATGCAGGAGTTTGTTTAAATTTTAATAACTCATTAGTCTTTGAACTTCTTGCACTCAAATTTTTACATAAACTAGCTAACATGCTTGCCAATCCGATGATATAATTATACATATACTTTTTTAATTTTTAAATATAATAAAAAAATCACTAGCCAAGATATTTAAAAAAAAATTTTTTACTGTTTTATTTAACATTAATTTTTAAGCATTGAAAATTTAAATAGCTTGAAATAGAATAAATCACTGAAAAGAACATAAAAAACTGAGTAAATAACAAAGTTTACAAAAAAAACTAACTTTAGATTTTACGCTAAAATTGGGTTATGCATAGCAGCTGTTTCAGTGACCATCAACTTTAGCAGGGTTATAGTAAAATAAAGTCTAGAATAAATAATTGGGTTGGAATCAGAAGGGGACGGTGAGAGGACTTCAAACCTGGTACTTTTGCATAAATATGAAGAGGTTGGGGTGGATTATCCTGATCTTCAAAATTTATTTCATCCCTTTAGGAATAACTAGTATTCACACTCGTGTCATCAATGTCAGCTGCCACTCCTACTTGATCCGATCTTTCAATTTCACTAGAATAAAATTCCTGTTCAGTTTCATTATTTACAAATTCAGAATCAGTGCTTTCAGAATGACAAACAAATTGATCACTCTGGGTTGAGCTGTCAATAAATATTGCAAGTATTTCTGTGTCTTGAATCACAGCTTTCCTCTTAGTAGCCATGTTTACAAACAAGGCCAAAGATAAAACTCATAAAGTAAAAAGTTATAAAATAATTTTCAGGTTCGATATATCGCAAAGACAAATAAAAGTAGCTTGAACATACGAGAATGCAGTGGAAATAAAATCTACTCTATCTGTTGACTTAATACTGAACTAAGAGCTCGAAAACAAGGGATCGCTGTGAGCGACGCTGGCAAGTTTAGCAGATATTTCGTGCATCGCTCTGAGCGACGTTGGCACTCAAAGGGTTAAAATTTTGACTGGGGGTACTTAAATGGATTTCCACTTTCTTTATACAAATGTGGTTGCATTTCCTCTAAACTCATTTTACCACCACATTAGTGCGGAGGGCCAATATGTGTACTAAGATCCAATGCCGTCTCATAGCCTGGAATAATCTTAAGCTCAATAAATCTATTATTGTCGAGTTTGTACGTACTTGACATCCTCAACGAACTTCTCTAGCTTCTCGGCAACAGGAACGTCTCCCATCCTCATTTGCACCCCTGGCCTGTCAGCATGGACCACCTCCGCCACCACCACATCGGGACCAAACAGTCGCTGGACCACCTCGTCCGTTATAGTCTCAGAGATGTTGGCTGCAAACACACACCAAGGATTTACACAAATATAGTGACCACGAAAGTGGGTCTAGCTGTCTGATAAGGTCCTGCCTATGAAAACTGGGTGTAGTATGAATGTCTTAGGTCTGCCACTATGATCTTAGTACAATATTACTGATGTTTTTTAAGTTTTTCAGAAATAATTCCCATTTTTATAGACCACTTAGAGTGAGGTATTACAAAGGAATTACATTTCATTTGTCATTAAATTATCTACTATGAAGTAATTTAAGACCGTTTCAACTTGATAGCTAAATTTACACAACTCAAATGTTTCAGAGCTGAAGACATGTGTTTGAATCACCACATTTAGTTCTTCACTTTGCCTTTCCTTCAATACAAACACCTAGTATTTTAAGCGGTCAAATAAAAGTCCCAAATTAACTAATATTTTAGTATTTTTTTTCTAGTTGCGTAAGCTTCAGTGCCAGCGTCTTTAGTAGTGACATAACTAGACCTTCATTTTATTACTGATGGACATCTGGAGCTGATTTGGAGAATATTAACCTACTTTTTACTTGTTCCTTATATTGAAACATGACAACCTGACACGGTAATCAAACCCAGGACCTTTGGCTTAGTATGCCAATATTCTTACCCCTAAGCTATCCAGGAGTCGTCCAGTGTCTAGGGTCATTCTTCACTCATATTTTAAAGCAAAGTCTGTGATGGACATGTGGAAATCGCCAAATACTTTAGAGTAATCAAATAAGATCATAGGCATAGTCCTCCCAAATCGAGGTGGCTGCGTTATTTATTGCTCGCAATATCAATTAATCACTCATGTGTAGCTGACAATTTCCACACGTCAATCACAGACTCTGTCTTAACAGTTGAGTGGAGAAGGACCCTGGGTATGAGACGACTCCACCATAGCCCAGTGGTAAGAGCATTGGCGTACTAAGCCAGAGGTCCCGGGTTTGATTCTCATGTCCAAGTGTCATTTCCCAATTTAAAGAGTATGATATTTAGCTGTGGCTATAATAACCATATTTAACATCTGTAATAGCTTGACTATTTAATCCATCATACTTTGTACAGTCCACATTGATACCATATAACTATATTATTACTATTGCTAGTGCTATTTTATAGGCCTTGATAATAAACATCTGTAGATCATATGACTTGACAACGTTTGAATATGTCAATGTAGATCTAGTAGCTTTTCTTTCTGTATGATATGTTCATTCATAAAAAATATTGGGGTATAGCATAACAAAGCAAACAGTACTGAGAAGGTAGCTTTTGAGGGCTGCTTCCCTTTGTACAAAAGAAGACTCCAAACACACATGGTCAGGGATCAAAACCCATCCTCCTGAGTCGAGGCCAAGTTTGATGAACTGTAGTTACTGTACCTGTGGAGTACACGAGGGCATGTGCAGCTAGCAGCTTGAGGGGGTGCACTTCAAACAGCAGAGGATGAAACAACAGTTCCCGAGCATTGGGCCGGTCTCCTGGCTCCCGTGCCAAGCACCTGCGCACAAAGTCCTTTTGGCTTTCATCATCCAAAGAATCGATAGTGCGCTGCACGTCTTCCTCTGTCACCAGGGTACCAGAGTCCCCGTTTCCTTGGATCTCCAGGGCGGCCATCTCTAGGGCGCACATGCCGAAAGAATACACATCGATGGCTGGGGTTACCGACACTGCAACACACCAGGTAACTAAACAATGTAGTTTGTTACCATTTATAATATTTTATAATAACAAATTAAATTAATATGTTATATCTATGTATCTTTAGCAATAGCAGTCTAGGTGTATATTTTTGTAACCTTCTGGATTAACTCTTTGACGGTAGCTGTGCCCCTTTCTAACAATTCTTATTCGTGTTATGTGCTCTAGCAGTTACCTAAGTATTCAGTTAGACTCATCAATGACGGCTTACTGCTAAAATGGCCGATTCAGGAGAATCTTGCCATAGCTTCTGGCCAACCTTATTATTACAGGTGTGACTGGTCTGGGTTTATAGCAGGTAGATAGAGAAATAAAGAGTAAAAATAGGTTTAGTAAGATGCTGATTTCAGGGTTGCTACTATTTTCTTAACACGAAATTCTCAGTGTTTTCAAGGTTCCCCAGACCTAGTAGTATTTAAGAATGAAATTTATTTTTAGTAAAATTGTCAGGTGTGAGCATAGACACTAACTCGAAGGAGCCCCAGCCCATTGCCAAAAAAATATTTCTAAGGAGACCACTTTTCCATAAAAATAAATGGTACAGAACTCCGCACACTTTATCACTCCATTGTTTAGAGATGGAGATATTTACTCAAAACTCATAATATATGTGAAATAAAATACTATACACTAGCAAACCCAAGATATTTTCGACATTTTATTAGGGGTTGCACATATTATGGTTATTGCATTGCTATTAGATTCCTCATTTATAAACTTAGACCAGTATAAAAGATTAATATTGACTACCGAGTCTAAAATTATATATATCATTGCTGTACAAACATTTCCCTTAAGGGTTTAAAGAAAAAAGAACATTTCAACTTTTTGAGAGGCTTACTTATTTACTTACTCTATGGTATTAGAGAATTATTGCGTTAAAACTTAAGTGATATCTCTGTACAACTAAATATCACAAAATTGTATTAATATATTATTTGCTAATATCTCAGAAACTATTGGTTTTATAAAGATATATTTCAAATAAAGTTTATTTTTGATAATACTACAATTTTGCAATGATAAGCTATTTTGTATCTCAAATAGTTGCGGAGATACAGAAATTTCTGCGCTTCTGCAAAGTACCCTAAAAGTCAATTTCATGGGAAAATGAAAATAGCCATTTTATTTATAATCTTAATCAATGCCTAGATACGAGTTTTAATCAAAATCGTTAGAGCCGATTTTGACAAAATCATCTCCTCTCCTAATAAGTGATTTTGATTATAAACTGATAAAAAAATTACCTAACAAATTATCCCCGTATGAACAGTGATCAAGAACAATAGGCCGGTATCCGCAATGTGAGAACAAATATTACAAATATGTTGACCTCCACAGGAATGAACCACTAACCGTAAAACCACAAATATGACTGACTACCAATGTTTAGGCATGATTAAAACATTATAGTGTCTAGAAGCTATTGATAAATTGTAAAAAATATAATAATGCTAACAGTATTTGACAGGATTATGTGATACACAATGATACTTCCAATTAACCATATTTTGTATTTTTATTTGATTTTTGTTACCAACTTATCAGGGCGGAGGATGTTTGATTTCAGGCGATGTATACATATATTGGCCAACATCACTATAATAATATTATTACTTTATATCTAAAAATTATACAATGTTCTATTCAGGTGGAAAGAGTAGTGACAATAGTGATGAAAAATGAAGTAGTGAAAAGTGTTACTAAAGTGATGTGTTTAAGTGATAAATTAATGTTTGTGAAACTAAAAGCTGAGCCAATGGATATTTTGTTAGTACAAGTGTACATGTTAACAAATGACCACGATGATGTCGAGGTAGAAGACACATACGATAACATTGAAGTATTCTGCCAGCGGAATAACCTGTTGGTAGCAAACACCTCTTTCAGGCCCAGAGCCCAAAGGACTTCAGCAGGTACTAACTAGACTACATCCTTGTCAAACAACAATTTAGGAATGGAGTGAAGGATGTGAAGACATTGTTAGGTGCCGACATTGATTCTGACCCCAACCTGTTGGTGGCATACATTATTGAAACAAGTCTGCTGAGGATCAGGAAAACGAGCAAGAGAAGACCTAGGCAGGACTTAGAAAAATTAAGAAGCGATGGTGACATTGTAGGAAATTTGACAGAACAAAAGTTAAGTGAGGTGACATAAGAAAGTATACATAAGTGTGGAAGGGTAGCGAGATGGTGTTAAGAATATTTATTGGAGGTGTTAAATGACAATGTTAGAAAAGTGAAAAGGATGGCAAGAAATCGCTAGATAACAACATAAATGCTTCAGAAATGGAAGAAAGAAGGAAAGAAGAAACGTCAACAAAGAAGAATATATTAAGCTAAATGAGTTAAGGAGGGAAACAGATAAAGCAAGGAAAGACTAAAGAGAGAAGTCAAGCAATGAGATTATCAAACTTCAAAGAAAATGAAGGTATGACCTCATGTACCATAAAACAAAGGAAATGGGAGGGAATGAAAATATATGTGTGCGAACAATAGGAATAGAAAACTCCAAAGCTGAGATGGCGAAGGATCATAAAGAGCTTCTTATAATTTGGGAAATATATATAGAAATAATGTACGGCAGGGAAAATTGATCATTGAACCTTGAGAATGAAACAGAAGATGAGGTAGAAGAATATGAAGAAGAAAATTTTAAAGTGTGAAGTGGAGAGAGCCATAAAGAACATGCTTAGAAGGAGATCTGCTGGAGATGATGACATACCAGCTGCTGACCTTCTAAAGGAAATGGAAAACAACGGGTTAATGGCTCTGACAGAACTTATAAATAGGATCAACGAAACAGGAGAATGGCCCAAAGAATTTCTTTATGTAACCATGGTGGCTCTAAAGAAGAAGAAACAAGCCAAGAAATGGAGTGACTACAGGTCCATCAGCCTCTACTCATGTGGAGAGGATCATAGCAAGAATACTCAACGGGTGACAGGAACAGAAAATAGAAAGTGTGATGGAAGAAGACCCATTTGGATTCAGAAAAGGAAAAGGAGACAGAGATGCCATCAGGATAATGAGTAATTTCAGAGAAAGTGATGGAAGTCAAGGAAGAAGTCTACATTGATTTCATTGACCGGAAAAAGTATTTGAAAGAGTGAAGTGGAAGAAACTGATGGCAATACTAAAGAAGGTCGACATCAACTTGAGGAACAGAAGGCTGATTGCAAACCTCTACCTGGAATAGCCATTGAAGGTAAAGATGAATGATGAAGACACCAAAATCATATAAAGAGGCATCAGAGTAAGGCGGGGATGCTGTTTGTAGTATATTATTTACAAGATATTAGATGAGCTTAGAGTAAGAGTGGTTCGTGATACTGGAAGAATTAATAATTTGCTTTCTTGCCTTTTCTTTAGATCCCTCCTAGTTTTTGAAAAACTATTTTTTTATTTTAAAATAAAAATAAATTAGTACTCCCTACAAGTTGCAAGGACCCGATTAAATTTTGTGAGATATATTTGCCATATCAGTACAAATTAAAAAAAATATATATATATATATATTTTTATAAATGGAAGTGGGAAGCCCATTCTGGTTTTCACACAGGGCGCTGAAAATTCTAAGGCCCCCCCTGCTTCTAATGTGCACATGTGTAGCACATTTTGTGTAAATAATTGTAATTTTATTGGTAGCATTAACTATTTCGAAACGATGAACACAAAGATTGTGCGAATAAGCATAAACATTTTTTATAGTAACTATTTCTCTGCTTATTTTAAGATTATTATTTTTAGCAGAGCATCTTACTAGCCATTTGAGTTGTATGCATAATTTATAATTTAAATAAGTTAGTTTTTAAGTTATACCTGCATACTCTGGAGCAATGAAGTGCATGTTCTTCATGTTGTCCCGACAAGTCTTGACGTGGTGATGTATGGCATCAGGCGCCACTGTGTAGAGAAAGAGAGCAAACAAACATGTTATTAGTGACAGCCCTAGCTTGGCGACACCATGCATGGCCCCCAGAGCAGGTCCAGAGCGAGTTTATCACTCACCAGACCATTGCTCCCGACACAAATACCTCGCTCGGAACAAGACAGATAATAATCTGCAAGCGGCCTCGACCCGATTCCCCCCTCCCTCCACTCTTATTTGCGGACTCACACTGTCGGCGGGTGTGACGCTACTTCGTGGTTAACGCGCGCGGGCGGTGCTTTTGTGTCAAGGAATGCAATGGAACCTGGCAGAAGGTTTTCTGGGGATGAGAGGAGAAGACATGCATGGTCGGTTTGACACAAACATCCTACCGACAAAATAACCCTTTTACCTACTACCAAGCCTTACCAACTAAGAGAGACATAAAATAAGTCTTGATGGTTCACTTTACCTGATCCTATTTTCACGAGGCCATTGTGCTGAATAAATATGGTATCACAGGTGAGGTTCCCGTGGATGATAGGTGGTGAACAGGAATGCAAGTAACTGGAAAGAAAAACATCAGCGTTTACCCCATCAACAAGGATGGAAGCTTTGCACTGCGGCACACAGTGCCACCAGAACGCCGGGAGGTACATCTTCTGTGAGCCAGCACAGCCATCGTCATCATCTGCGCCGTACCCAAAACACAGCTGAAACTTGTTGAGGAATGAGCAGATGTGTGTGTAGCGGAAATCAAACTACCTAACCCTAGCACAGTGCCTAGCATGCTCGCTGACTGAGGTTTGGGGGCTATCTGGACAGGAGGTAGGAAGGAAGGTGTGCATGTACTTACTTATACCACTCTCACTACACACGTCTCACACTCAATCCTCCTTGGTAAAAAAAAGAAAAGATAAGGCATGTTAGATTAATAGCATGTTATAGCAGTATTAGTAATAGATTATTATTAGACAGATTTACATAAAAACCTACCTGACAGTAGGCTGCAAATATTATTTTGTTTTAACTTACTTCAAATCATGAAAAGCATTTGTATATACTTTTATCAATGTTTGCCATTGTATGCTTTTCTTGATTTATACTAGTTTTAAATTTAATGTTGGAAGGAGCGAGAACCTACCTTAGAGCCGAGAGAATCTGAGTACACCACCTCTTCCACGCCTGCAGGGGAAGTTTCTTCACGTTTCTCTTGGTGCGTTTAAGGAATTGTTTAAGAGAGCCAGACGACATGTACTCTGTGATGAAGATCACCTGAAAAGAAAAACAGCCCTGATTTTGTAATAAGTTTATGGTGCTGATGAGTGGAGTAGAATAAATAGAAAATTCAAAACTTTGTAGTGACTTGGCAATATTTAATGATGAGTTATGATTGCAATGTCCAAATTATCATAGTAAATTACTTAAAATTATTGGTAACAGAACCAGTTCTAATTCGCAATTACTATACAAACTTAACTCTGGTACAAACACAGCATCCATACACCAAACCATAAATCTACCCCTGAAAGTGACCTTACCATGAGTTGTTATTACCTCGAATGTTATTGAAAGCTTTAATAATGTGAGATAGGCTGTCTATTTTGAGGGATTCATTGAAGTTAATCAGCTCAGCCTCCCTGTCCTTGAATGATTCCAAAAACCCTCTCTGCTTGTATTTTACACTGTTTTTTGCAGCAGTAAAGACGTGATGAGAGGGTCCAATAGGACAGCCAAAGACCGAGCCTTTCAAAACCACATCATGTCCTCAGTTGTAGTCGGCATAGTGTTCAGCTGTTGGGTACTATGGAGGTTAACAGCCGATAAAGTGATGCTATCATGCTCAACATGAAGTTTTAACATTTTAATTCAGGGAGTCCAAAATAATTTAAGTTTCTTTAAGGGTTTTGGTATGAGCCATTATTACAATCCCCACTTTAAAAACGCACGTTAGGAAATCTGGAGTGGTCTGAAGTTTGTAGTGTTTGTATAATTTCTAAAATCAGTTATATAATGCCATTTATTTGAAGTCTTTAATTAATGGGAAATTTAGGTGGAGTAAAACTAAATGCAATAAAGCTGGTTAAAAAACTAATTGTTGGTGAGTATATTTTAAAAAATAGTTTTTTTTACTACCTTCATAATCATATGTAGATATTTTGTAGATTTATCCTAATAAAAAGCCTATATCTAGCCAATACAGCTCAGTTTATCTCTGGACTGGAGTCGGGTCCATACTGATACTTTATGTCTGGTTCTTTGGGGTACATGTTCTTTAGTTAATATCTTTGGATCATTTGCCAAATTTTATTCTAATGGAAAAATAAATCATCATATATGTTTGTAAATAAGTATTGACTCGGGAATATTTAATAATACTGTAATAATACTTTTATTATTATGGTTTGGTGCTAGATAAACTATATGTTGTATATAAAGAGGATGTAAGCTAGTTAGACTAAGAGAAGGTGATGAACAATTGAAAAGCACAAGTGTACCTGTCTGTGTCTGAGATTAGAGCCTAGCCACCCTAGCCCTTGCTGTTTCTGACTATCTTGTATATATTTGTATAATGCTTGGATATGATTATAAGGATAGTTGTTTAAAACACATAGCTGTACTATAGTAACTTGTCTTAATGTAGAGCAGCACTAAATACCCAATGAGAGTGGATTGTCAGTGAAGGGAAGGTCAATGTTTGAATTCCTCAAAAGCTACCTTCCTCGCCCCAAACCATTATTAATCATAGAAGTAAACATAATTATTTTAAAAACATGGTTGCCTTAAAAAATATATATATATAAACCAAACATTTTAGCATCACATAGTTTTGAACTATGATCTATGAGGTTGGTTTTCCTAGATACTTAGTTACAGGTATGAACTTAGCCGTTACGGATGATCTACCATAAGGATACAATCAATTACACAAACTGGCCACCATACTCTTGGATTTGTATCATTTAAGACAAAGAAACTACTCTTTAAAAAAAAATAGAAAGAATTAGAAATAAATTAATAGTTTGAACTTTGTCACAATTTTATATTTAGTTTTTATCAAACCAATACAACACTTTTGCAGATCACATCAACCTGGCCTGTGTGTGCAATATCAAGGAAACTTGATCATGTATCTTACCCGTGGTTTGTCGTTGTGTGTGTCTGTCCAGTACCGGTGGAATTTGACAATGTTAGGATGCTCTAGTTGCGTGAGGTTTTCGAAAACTTGCTGGATCTTCTCTTCCTGAGCCTTAAAATTCTTTCTCTCGGAAAACTGTACTTCGTTCCAAACAACCTCCACGCCCTCCTCTGTGTCCATCGCAAGGTACGCTGAGTCAATACCTGGCACGTCACGCTGTTCAACCTGTTGATAACCAACACATATACCTGTAAGGGTTTTAACAACTTATTCTGCATTATTGTGGAGAGATAACTAACCCAGTGCAGTTAGCTGAGATTCTGCCTGCCATGTGAGCAATAGGTTTGGAGCCTATCTACAGTCAAATTTTCATTTGAATAATCTCATGACAGCTAGTTTCACATGTTCATACATAGAGTCATGTGATCTACTGTTGTCACCTTTCGATAGAGTTTGTCAATTTCTATAAATAATGAAATGTTTCAATATTAGCCACAGAAAATATGTTTGTATTTTCTAGAAGGTCCTTCATATGAAAATTGGACTGTATTTATGTTTTCATACTGTGAATTTATGTTAACTATTATTATTAGCACTGCGTCTTACTACCCGTTCGGGTTGTACGCACTTACGCTAATGTGCAATGGTAGGGTGATTGTGAGATGAAAATGGAGGACCTACAGTTTAACGTGGAATCCGAACCACGGTGGAGGCCTGGCATTCCTCACATTCACAAGTTGTGATTAATACACGTTTTGTCAGAGGTGAAGGAAGGGTTTGGCATTCAGATAAATCTGTGCCGGGACCGGGGATTGAACCCCGGACCTCCAGCATAGAAGTCTGACACCTTACCCCTAGACCACCAGGTCACCCAATTTATGTTAACTCTTATCTAACATAGTCATTATATTCAATTGTTATTACGACATTGAGGGCTGCAATGAAAACTATACAAAAGGTTTATTTTTTAAATAACTATAGCTATTATGGTTTATTCACTCATTATTTGATTCAATTTGGTGTGTTTGAATCTGATTGAATATCAGTACCTACATGGACTACGAATTAAATTAATTCTAGAAATGACACAACGCCATCAATTAATATAAATATTATATAAAATGTAAAATAATAACACATTTTTTGGCCATGCCAGAAATCTAACCCAGAATCCTTAGTTGAATATGCAAACACGCTACACTACCAAGTGAGCTAAGGGGTCAGTCAAATTGTAGTTTAAAAGTTATGTATTTTATTTACCAACTTACCCCCACCTGTGGTAATAATGGGTAAGGCTCAAATAGATTGGATTGCTGGTGAAGATTTGAGTCTTGGGTAGATGTAATATAAACCAGTTTAATTTTTACTGTACCTACAGAACCGCAGACCTATATAGAGGATTTTCTAAGATAATAGCAAACTGATGGCATCTAATTTTGCTCATAAATTGTTACCCTATATACAATATTATATTATATTTTGATATAAAAAGTTATTATTCTATCTTTCATAAATAGCTAACTCTCTGGACTTAAGAAACTCGAAAGTTTATGGCTCTTAATTTTAACCTTATCCTGAGACACTGCCATTCAATCCCCAACTTGTATTAGATCTACTTTAACATTATTCTTCCATCGAAAAATTGGTAAAAACCACAAAGTTTTTAATCATGTGATTTCTCCATTATCATGTCTGTTCACCACTTTTAGGTCTAAAAATATTTCTTAGTATTTTGTTCTCTTTGTACACAGTCCACATATCGGAAAAGAGCAACGAGTAGAATATTATAGTTTTGTGTATTCTCAATTTAATATTTCAAGACAGAAAATGAGATAACAACAGCTTAAAAAGTGAATAATAGCAAGCATTGCCTGCAAGAATTCGGTTTTTAACCTACTCTTGAATTTCATTCATATCCATAGAGCGTAAGCAGTTCCCCGAGTATTTGAATTTGTCAAATTCTTCAAACAACATGGTGTTGAACTCTATTGACTGTTGTGTAAATTGTAGAGAGCTGTATACACTTAGATAACTCGAATAGACGCATGTGCTATAACTGCTGCCTTAGTATGTATGAAGTAACATACTTGAGAGGTTGCAGTAGAGCGCTGACAATTCATAACATAATGTTTAAACTATCGAGCACGAAAGAAGCCCATATCATGGTTTAAAAGAACTCGACTTTTTGGCAACAAGGGTGGTCACAATTCCACCTATCTCGCGGGTGGTCACAATTCCACCTATCTAGCGGGTGGTCACAATTCCACCTATCTCGCGGATGGTCACAATTCCACCTATCTCGCGGGTGGTCACAATTCCACCTATCTCGCGGATGTCACGTTGCCCGACGCCTTATCGGTACAGCCGACATCTCGGTGTCATTGATAGTACTGGCATCGTCGGAACCCAGGGTCACGGGATCGAGTTCCGTAGAGGCACCTTGTAGTAAAGGTCAACTTGGTCGGTCTTAGTATTCCCAAGTTAAACCAATTCTTCCACGAGGACGGATGTCCATTCTTCTTATTCTTTATCTTACGACCAACGGAACATTTTATTTGATTTCATCCTTTAGTATCTATAATCTCAAAATTCACAAACCTGCATATTATTTCGAACCCACACACATACCTGCAATCTTATCCCCCCCTATACCTCAGTTTTAGCTTTTGTGGTGCTGACTGACAGCTCACAGCTGACTTCTGACGGCTTTGAAAAGCTACCAGACCAAATTATGTATCCCTACGCCGAACCACCTGATCTGCAAAAAACACGTCTTTAGCAGTTGTCACTTCTGACAGTCAAAATTTAGGTATTTACCTAAATGTTGACTGTCAGCTGTCAGCTGTGAACTGTCAGTCAGCACCAAAGAAGCCATGGGGCTACTGTAGCTATCCTGACAGAACAAGCCCACAGGGGGAGGGTCGCGACAATAAATATAACAGATTGAGATGAATAAGTTTGAATACATTGAGAAAGTAGGCCTATATAAATCATAAATACCTCAGTGGCTCAGTATGGTATAAGTCCATTCAGAAAATTTATACGACAGGGTGTGAGACGAGTGACACTGTGAGGAGGTGATTATCAAGAGAGAACACAGATGCTCATCACTAAGTCATTTTTTAAGAACACTTTTCTTAAGGTTCATGCCTGGAAACACTTGTTCGCATGAATATGAGGATGCAAACATTTCCATTTATTTTTGAGGATGATTTACCAAGTTTATAAATGTTGATGTTGGTACAGTTTGAAAAAAAAAATCAATGTTATTGTGTTTTAAAAAATCGTACTACACAACGCAACACCTTTACTTTATTTATGGCGCAAGCCGGGTTGAACACACCGACCGCCGCGGCGGGCTGTAGTTTGCCCATCCCTGGTGTAAGTCATCACTCTCGTGTTAGACTGGCCTGCAAAAGACGGGGAGTTCAGCGCTCGGGTCTGATAAGGGTGGTTTTCCCTAATTTGTTTCGGACTTTTCTTCCACATAAATGTGAGTAGATTTACTATACAATGTTTTCTTCCTCGTCCTTATCTCATCTAAGTAGTTACTGTATATGTGAATAACCTGGACAGGTGAGGGTCATTCCATGTTAAATCAACAAATGGGATTTGCCACACCATTTTTGATTTTGATGAAATTTGGTAGGTGATTTGTACCAATCTTTTAGACTCCAAAACAATTTTTTTTTATATTAAAAAAAATTACTCCTTGAGATATAGGCTATTTTTTACACCACGAACAAGCAAAAAATGCCATTTCGGGGTTCTTTTCTAAAATTTGCATTAAGTTTATTTGAACTAGCACGGATGGCAGCTAGGGCTCATTTGAAAGCTTAAAGAATGAACTTTTTTTTAGTTTAGACGAAATTAGATTTGAGTTAAGGCTAGGCATAGTTTTGTAAGCTTAAATTTTCATTTTTTAAATAGATTTATTCGGAATTTGGGCTTGAAAAATATAATAAGGATTTATAGTAACAGGCCAATATTTTTTCCTGTTAGGCCTACACTTATGTATGAGTAGGGGTGCAGAAAAAAAATTGAACTGTCACTGATAGTCCTTCAACCTAAAAAAAATTGATTTTTCGGAGCCCAGAAAAGTCATGTGGGACATGTGTTAAAAATTTGAAATTGCCAGGATAGAAAGCCCCTATAGAGTACTTTAAAACAAAAAATATTTCATCTTGTTACTTCAAGGGGTCCAGGTGCCACAATCCTTTGAAGTAACAATAAAACAACGCTCAATCACTATTGAAAACTGGGCTAAGCAGGCATAGACATATTTTTACTGAAAATTACAGTAGGCCTATAATTTTTTGGCAAAATTCAAATTTGACAGAATTACTGAATTACAAAAACATAATTTACGTGCCACAATCGACATGGGATTAACGGCTTTACTTCCCCTCCGAAGGAAGCTGTGCTACAGATTTTTATCGCTCAAATAAAATCCATCGACCCCAGCTGGGTTAGAACCCACGAACATCAGGTCCTAGCGTGCATTTTTTCAAACAATTAATTAACTCGTCATTGCATGAATAGATTGATTATAATACCATACGTTGTTTGTAATCTTAGCGGTGGTGCAGGAGGGAGGGGGCGCAAGTTCGGTGTAGGTACACGTTTGATATTAAAAAACCAGGGTTGGCATGAGTTCAGAATTGATAATTTAACACTTCAAAAAGGAATTAGTTCATCCACCTGTGAAGAGTTGTTTCCAATTTCCCCATAGACTGCTAATAATAACTCTACAGATAAAATAAATACACTCTTATAACCCTAAATAACTTATCTTACACACATTCTACTCTATGTGCACATGACTATTTTATATTATTCTTAGTTGACAAATTTAATTAATTCATTGTTTCTCGAAATGTTGGTCTCTAGGAAAAAGTCCTGTACTGTTTGTGCTAGGGGACGATGGCTCACTCAGTTAAGTTTTTTCTTGTTGCCCGAGAAAGGATAACGTAAATAGTACCACTAGTTCCGTGAAACACCGGTGTTCGAATCCTGGCTGGTGTTCTAGGGTGGATTTTAATAAATGTTTTTCCACTTTCCTTCCACTGTTAAAATTAATTTTAAACAAAAACACTATTTGTGAATTTTCAAAATATTTTCTTTGTGTATAGGTACTTTTGTGTTTACACTACAATGAAAATATTGTGGAATGTCCTGAGCAATCTGTATTTTATATTAATAAATACGTCTTGTCCGACTAAAATTACACATAAGGCATACTTCACTTGAGTTTTGAACCAGAGAGTAAATATATGGCCCAGATCAAATTAAAGGTGGCCTATTAGGCAGTTAGATGTCTCTCGCCACAACCAGTTCCTGTCTGGTCCAATATAATGACCTTGAGCGACAACTAGTAATATAATGTTGCCGGCAAATCTAACCTTGGCGTGTCATTCAAGCTGCGTGTCTCACGAGAGTTAGGCCTACTCTCATTATTTTTAATATTATTTATAAATGGCCAAAAAATATTATTTAGGGATTAAAGATGTGAAATTATTGCCTTTTATTACTTTTTCTTTACATCGCGCCTTAACACCCGTCCGGGTTAACCGCCTATTTACATTTATGGGTTAGGCGCAAGGAAGAAAGAATACACATCTTCGTGGAGGAGGAATGGAAAATAATTTGGTGCAAGCCACACTCAGCGCACCTGACAGAGATTCGAATACCTACCTCTGTCGATTGCGAGACCGGCAGCTTGCGGATATGTTTATGAACCAACATACTGGTTGAGACAGAAAGTATCAACACATTTATTAACACTGTATCTTTATTATTTTAACTACTAAATGCTTCAAATTAAATTTAAAATAACAATAAAAGATTGACAATTTTCTATATAGTACAAACCCTAAAATTCTTCTTTAAAAAAAAAAAAAAAGTAATGTCCTTAAGGTTCTTGCTCCTGTCGAGTGTAAGTCTAAAACCTATTTTGTTCCGAGAGGGAGAAAGGCGTGGCGTGGCTTCACAACCGACCTAAGTATTCTTCCACGCCAACAAGAACAGATGGATAACAGAAACCGTAGACGGCGCTAGTTACCAGACAGGTCTTGCGGAGAAATTATACGTTTGGAAATATCAGTTTTCTCGAGAACGAGTGAAATGTTTGTGTTGATATTTTCAACACATCTTCTAAGATAATGTATCGATGTTTATTAATTGTTATATTTTCTAATTTTTTGTTATGAAGCTGGCAATTTTCTATTGAAAAATGTAAATTTTATCGATATTTGATCACTGTTAAAATTATAGAGGAGGTCTGTATAAAAAAAAAGTATAATTTAACCAACATGCTTCTATTCTTGAACAAACCGTCTCCGGAAATAAAATGGCAAAACAATAAAAATCCTTAAAGATAGCCGTTTGTTCCCATGGCTCTGCATTTCCACGCCAAATGAAAAGGGCCAGTTGCCTTAAGATGGCCACCATTATATGCAATACATTGTTGTATGCGCTTCTCGAAACTTGACATGACCTGGCAAAATGTTTCTTGTTGAATCGCTTCAACTTCCACCACNAAAAAAAAATCCGGAGCGAACGCGGTGGCCAGGCATTGTCCCCAAATTATGAAACATTGTGTGAAGCACCTCCATTGATGTTCGACCTTTACGAGTCCTCAAGTGCAAAGTGACAACCGCTGTCAGGCACCTAAAGCAAGCTGTCAGAGAGAGAGTCGGGAAGCAAGCAGATGGTTAGCCAGCGTTAAAACTATGTAATGAGAATATACTGAAAATAAAATCCAAACAAATTATGACAATTAGAAATGAAAAATTAACGGAAAAATTGTCAATAACATCGAATGCCAGAAGGAGGTTATGTGATCATAAAGGTTTAAATTATAATAACATATCTGGTCTACAAAGGAGGACCCGACGTTAGTGGCGCAATCAACCAACAAGCGCTGTAATCGTCATGTGAGAGTGAGAAGAGAAACGTTGTTATTGCTGTTACTGGAATTTATTTAATTATGTGTCGTGTTAAACGTCTTTAGGAGCAATTAAATTGAAGAGGAAATTTTAAAATTTGGGATATATATAGGGTGTTCTAGGGTTAAAAGGCTAAATTTTGGGAAGTAGTGGTAGAGGATCAAAAAACTAACTCAAAATGTATTTTGGAGAGTTACTAGTTTTCGCTCTCTTTTCGCAAAAAAACAAAATAAAACAAATTGGTATTAAATAACATTGATCTGGTTCAGCCCTGAGACATGAATTGCACCTATCAATGACAGAACGAGTGGCTAACCGACATTGTGCGACTATTATTTCTTCGCGCGCTTGCTTTATCCTTTGTCGTAATGATTTAAGGTCATTAACAGACACCTCATACAATTTTTGCTTGAGAACTCCCCATGGCGTTAAATCAGGTGAACGCAAAGGTCAAGCAAGCCACAGGTCCAGGACGAACGATCCATCTTTCAGGAATAATACTAAGCAGGAATATATTAAGCCATTGCCGATTACCTCTGTAGAAAAACTTGTGAGGCTCATTTCTCGTGATAGCTTCTACTTTAAAAAAGCTTAAAACTACAATTTTGAAATTGGCACAACGTGATCTTCAGGAATATGTAATAAAAACTAGGGAGTCTCATTTAAATAAATCAAAGTGATCTTAACGCCATCTTAGCAACGCCACCCAAGGCAATACCAGCTTTACCACCTTACTTCTCCCTCAGAACCAAACAACTTTTGTTTGAAAATTTTCAAATTAACAACCGGCACATATTTCTATTAGATAAATATATATTAGAAAATAATTATGGATAGGATGTGTTATATTATTTTACGTGTTCTCTTCCGTTTAAATCTCGTTGTCAAGTAGGCTACTTTGTTGTCGGTCACCTAGTCCACTCTTAACTGGATCCATCATGACGTTTGCCTGTCGACCACTTGATCCTCCTACACGTGAGTTTGTCAAACAGTTGCTCCCATGTCATGTCGACCACTTTGAATGTTGACCAAATCAGTGCATGAGGGAAAGAGATAGTGGCTGAAGGTTGGGATGTATTTGTAACAGTAATACATTGACAGCCGAAACACTTGAGATTGTGTCTGTTATAAGTTTAGTTAGTTTGTAGATCGTGTGACGATGTAATCGGCGAGTTCGGTCTTTACGCGTTAAATAGCACTGAAGATGAATAGTAGTTTAGAATGAATACACCACTTCTTCTATTGTGAATATAACATGGCACTGGTATAATAGTTCCTCTATAGTGAATACAACACGGTGCTGGTATAGTAGTTCATCTATGTGAATACAACACGGTGCTGGTATAATATTTCCTCTATTGTGAATACAACACGGTGCTGGTATAGTAGTTCCTGCATAGTGAATACAACACGGTGCTGGTATAGTAGTTCATATATGTGGATACAACACGGTGCTGGTATAGTTGTTCTTCTATGTGATTACAACACGGTGCTGGTATAGTTGTTCTTCTATGTGAATACAACACGGTGCTGGTATAGTAGTTCATCTATGTGATTACAACACGGTGCTGGTATAGTAGTTCCTGCATAGTGAATACAACACGGTGCTGGTATAATATTTTCTCTATTGTGAATACAACACGGTGCTGGTATTAATATTTCCTCTATTGTGAATACAACACGGTGCTGGTATAGTTGTTCTTCTATGTGATTACAACACGGTGCTGGTATAGTAGTTAATCTATGTGAATACAACACGGTGCTGGTATAGTTGTTCTTCTATGTGAATACAACACGGTGCTGGTATAGTAGTTCATCTATGTGAATACAACACGGTGCTGGTATAGTAGTTCATCTATGTGAATACAACACGGTGCTGGTATAGTGGTTCCTCTATTGTGGATACAACACGGTGAAGGAACATGCAGTTTTAACAGTCAAGCTCTAAGCGCGCTAATTAAAATATGTGTTATCTAGTCTGGAAATGAAGCTCTTATAAAATAAAACACACTACATACAATTTATTATTTCATCAAGCCATTTTTTTTAACAAAATTTTCAAAATAAACAATAATTTAAATATCATCTTTCAATGTCAAATAGAATATTTCACCATTCACTACCCTAATAACCCACCGGCGGCCGAATTGTCCAACATTGTACTTGCATCTCAGCAGGGTGCCACAGACGGAAATATCACCGTGGTTTTTCAATCCTCTCTCAAGGCAAGTACGCGTTGTTCATCCTTTCTCCTTAATATCATGAACGTGATATGACGTCATCAACATAAACATATAAATTATGGCTACCCTATGCAGTATAATGTATACAATTATAAATATAATGTTCATTACAGATTTATAACATTGCTACACGAATAATAAAATTAATTAAATTTCAATTTCAACTGCAAATGCGAAAATAAATTTAATGGGCAGAAAGATGAAAGAAAAGAACAAAAATGAACGGGGAAATATGACTATGCAAAGTGGTGCAGCAGGTCAGAAAGAGAAGAAAAGAAACAGAAGAGAATCGATGTCTTGTCGTGAGGGGTGGCAAACTTCCGTCACTCCCACTACCTGTATCGATTGGTTCTTGTAGAACACACAACGACACCCCTTTAGGTCCAGTGTGGCGAGAGATTGACAGGACACGCGTGTGTTTAATTGAGAGCTTTCAAAAGTACACATATCAATCAAACTTTCAGCATGTCCTTGAATCTTGGCATACGTGTTTGTTTGTATTAGCAATTGCACTTATACTTTTCGGAAATATAGATTGACCACAAAGAGTCAGTTTTAGTGTTGAGAAATATAATTTTAGCCAAATGCACACATCCGTGGAGAGCAAATAAGATATACTAAATACAATGTTTACTGGCAGTGTCTTATTTAGAGTAATTATTAGGCTGTATTAAGAATAAACGTCTTCTCGTCCCTAAAATGAACATATAAGGCATAATCAACCATAACCAATGAATATTGTTGTATTTGAAAGTTAGAAACTTTAAAACAGAATCACATAGTTATATTTGAGTTTACCTTATATATAATCTATCCTTATAATCCTCCTCCCTCACACTTCACACGTCCACTGTTCCGATCTGAAACTACAAAATACTTCCGGACTGTTACAAAATAATTATAGTATAACAATAATAAGACATTATTGAGTGTGTTCCAGGGGAGAATTCTCCATGCATGCTTAAAGACATAAGAGTAAAGAGTATTTTTTTACAATCCTAGTAATACAATTGTTTTGATGGGCATGTTCACCTGAGCCGCACCTGATGCCTGTACACTACCAGGCACTACTAAGCTAGAGGGGCGGTGATGCGCAGGTGTGCCTCCCTAGCCAACACTCACTGCAACTGGCCTTGCATGCGGACTAGAAAACGCCACGCATTGCCAACAGCCAAAAGCGCTGCACTTTCAGTTATTTTGCGAGTATGGCGTGAACTTAGTTTTTGTTTTAGTGTTCATTTAACAGTGTGAACTATTTAATGCCAATTTTGCATATAAATGAACTGTATAATTGAGAGAATCAGAACTAAAACATGTGCTCAAGTTGTATAGTATATTTTTTTCCATGTCTATTATGTTACCATAATGATTTTATTTAATATTTTCATATAGTTGATATGCTCTGATTTATTAAGTTAATTTGTTCATCTAACCATTTGTAATTTAACTTTAGAGTGGTATAGAGTTATTTTATTTAGAAAAGTGAGATATGCCTATTGAGAGTTAAAGTTGTGTTATGCATTGTGTTAGAGAAAGTATTAGTCTTACTAGTAAATAGTTATTTTAGTTTTGGTAGTTTTGAACCCACCTTCACACTCTTTTCCCCAACTTACTGGAAATTAAAGATTTTGTTTTTATTTGGCAATCAAAAGTTGTCTCCCTAACTGTCTGCCAAATTTTAATTTAATTTTTATGCCTCATATTTAATAATTTTTTTTCTAATTAATCCCCGCCCCCATTTTTATTTTTTTTATGAGGTAATCCCTCTACTTTCCTGCAAAATTTCAGCTTTTCAGCTTATTTTTTTCTGGACGCACACAAACTATACACACTTTATACTACATATATAATATATTTTATAAATATACAATTTGGGTATAGTTTAGAGAAGAATGTATTAGTAATTTCATCCCCCCCCCGCCCCCTCTTTCTTCATAAAGTATGAATGGTAAATTTATTTTTGTTCCTAGTCAATGTCTAACCTAGTAGCTTAGTGTCCAGTCTTTAAAACTTTATAATAACTATAGCCCGAACTACGTATTAGAACAATTTAAAACTTTTCATAAAATACTTAATATTGTAAAAAAAATGGGCAACTCCATTTAGGGACAGCAAGTAGGTGATGCTTGCGTGAGTGCAGGGGAAGTAAGGTCGTGTGGTCTAGTTGGCTGCGAGCCGGACCAGACTTCTCACCTTGCTACTACTGACCTGTTAGCACTGCTGCCAACACACACACACACACTGCAGTTATCCCTAACACGAGGCCTTGCATTTAAAAAGAAAAGAGGAAAGTTTAAAGTCTGTTCAGCGTAGGAATTGTTTTCTGAAAGGCCTTTTTCCCTACCAGAAATCTATTATATAGTAGGATATTGGTAGAAAAAAAGACCTTTCAGAGAGTAATTCCTACCGTGAATGGAGTTTAGTAATGTTATGTATTGGCATTCGTTTGGAGACGGATATAACATAGTTTTTCAATAAAAATGGTTGGCGGAGAACGAATTATTCGGCTAAGCAGATAGTTACAAAACTAAAGTGAGTACAAAAGTTTGAAAATAAATCAAAGCATTATAGGAAGTCTTATACAAGGTCAATATCACGGTATTGCGGGTTAGAGAGTGACGACTTGGACCACACAACCACCGATGTGAGTTTAACTTGTATTGAAAGTACGCCATAAGTAGCTGGCCAGTCTTTCTCCTGTCACCCAGGGGGGAGAGTTCACTCTCACTCAATGTGAGACCACATTCCTGGTTCGACTCTTGACAAGGTCGTCCTAAGGTTGACAGCTTTACCGGCAACAAGGGTGTGTTGGTTTTCATGTCTGACTGCATTAGTAGGCCTGGGTTCAATTAATACCGAGTGCAGTAGGTTCGCTTTCATTTCCTGTTAGCGCCCACTAACTGCGCCGAAACGCCGTGTGGAATATTTACCAAATTATCGTGGTTCTTGGAATGAGCAAGGTCATATAGGTTGGAATATTCCTTAACTAATAATACCAACTCTTCGTCATTTTCATTCATTCTGAGAGTCTGAAAAACTGTAATTGATTTTACATTAAGTACAATGTAGAGCCAGACCTCCACTGTGGTTCGGATTCCACGTTAAACTGTAGGTTCCTCCATTTCATCTCACAATCACCCTACCATTGCACATTAGCGTAAGTGCGTATAAACCGAACGGGTAGTAAGACGCGATGATAATAATAATAATAATAACAATAAATAATGTGTATAGTACTTTAAACTCAGCTTAAATGGCCGAATTCGTTTGCACATAACAGTATTTTGTTTGAGAAGTGATGCTTTTTTTTTGCCAAGTTAGGTTTTTTTAAGTCGATAGATTTAATTTGGCCAACATGCTATAGTAAACATTTACCTTTTGTTTATCACTTTTCTCCTCTATTTTTAACTAACTAAATCTATAAGGAAAATCACAATGAAAACATGCTGTTCGACTACGCTGATAGCTATATTAAATTATACCTCAACCTAATGTACATTTTACTTATCAAAATCAACAGCAGTATGAGAATACAAAACGCCACAGCACAAATGAGCATGTGATGAGTTCGAAACATGCCGGCACTAAACCAACGCACCCGAATGGTGTCGGAACGACACGATAGCGCATTCCCCCCTCCCACGCGGTTCCTTCCTCCCTCACTCACACAGGCGCGCCGCGACGCACCGAAAGTAAATAATTCTTCTCTAGAAACCTCAAGGCTTCCGGCACGGAAATTCCACATGGCGGTTCCGCGCGTTTCACTGTAGTGGATGTTACACCATTTCGTTTCCCAAGAAGCAGACAACGGAAATTTCTTCTCGACGGCGCGACTTTAAGAGGAATTTACCCGCACCGGTGGCCTCACGGACTAAAAGTCAAGTTCATCTAGTGTTATTTACCTGTGAAAGAGTGGGTGGGGTTCCAATCCAAAACAGGTGGACTGACGGGGTGAGGGGTTCCCTAAAAAGACGTGGAACAAATAAAAAGTAACAGCTCGAAAAGGAACCAGCGCATGTAACACAGCACAATGATCGACAAGTATAATTTACTCAACGCCTTCGTTCTGGTAAAGACGCAGATACACATGAAATACCAGTCGGCACCACCACACATGCTAGCCAAGGGCACACTCAGTTCTGTGCTAGCTGCCAGAGATGGAAGTTTCAGAAATTACAAACGAACTGACTATCGTGATGGTAGTCATATTGAACTATATACAATTAAATTTGAAATTCAATAATAAAGCCCAGAAATAAAAGTGGGATAAACAAATTTGGGAGAAAGAGAGGATAAAAACGTTTTAGTCAAGTTTAAGTTGTAAGTTTGAAATGAAAGTGTAATAAAGGAGAAAAATTCAAAACTTCGTGGTAAAACTAAACACTTCCTTGTATTGACGCGCCAGCCACTCACACGCCAATAGCATAAGAAAATAGACCGCCGCGCGGGAATACTGGCAGCCGCAGATACACATGTCTCTGGAATGCCAGGCCGAGCTAATAGCCTGTGTATCTACGGCTTTGCCGTTCTTGTGGTTGGACGGTCAAGGAAAAAATCAATATTTTTATTAAAAAAAACGTTTATTTTAAATTAGTATAACTCTGTGATGTACACTTTGTTTACCAATGTTTCATTGATCTATTAATTATAAAGTTCATCTAAAAAGTTATCAAAATCTTCCAATGATTCTATGTTATAATTTAACTAATGATTAATTAAACGGACTAAGAATATAATTACAATGATAATTGTGACAACATGGGTTTGCAGTTTTCAAATAACGGCCTTCATTTGAAAATAAGACTGTACCTTACTTGGTTCCACTATGGGGGCGTTCCATGTCAAATCAACCAATGTAGAGGCACTTTTCAACCTTACATTTTTTGATTTTTTTCAAATTTG
>CABFWB010003250.1:69599-83561 GCA_902151455.1 Timema bartmani | reverse complement strand
TACTACAGTCTTACTAGTAGTTCTGCGAACAGTAGACCTCACTCCCTCCATGTTATTATCGTTACTACAGTCTTACTAGTACTGTGAACAATAGACCTTTCTCCCTCTATGTTAATATCGTTACTACAGTCTTACTAGTAGTTCTGTGAACAATATATTTCGTTCCAGTCATGCATGATCTTATCGTTACTTTGGATTTAAAGGTGAAATACCTCATATAATTTATCCTTAAATTTGAAGTAGATATTTTCCTTGGTAATCAAATTATACAGAAAAAATTATTTTCGCTAAATTGGGTGGGGACATTATTTAAACCTAGGCCAAACTATGTATATATATATATATACATAATCTGGTCTAGGTTTTAATAATGTCCCCGATATATATATATATATATAGTTTGGCCTAGGTTTTAATAATGTCCCCGCCAAATTTAGTGAAAATAATTTACGCATTGGGCAATAATCACAGAACAGACATACATTCGATATGTCAAACGGTTGAGTTAAAACATTGATTCCGTCGGTCAGAAACTAAATTCAATTTGAAAATTTTGGCGTATATGTTATTTTAGCCACACGGGTGGTTACATGGTTTAAGGCATCACATTCTCAATATGATGGACTGCCTGTGACGAGGAGGACGAGGTTCGAATCTAGGCTTGGTGCACTGAATGGTGGTTGCACTAGAGTGATTTATATATATTTATCATCCGCCCTCTCATGCGAGTGTGGGTGCAGTTCTTTTAAGCAATCTTTATAATCCTTAACTTTCGGATTAAACCGCTAATAGTTTTGGATTTAAACGTAATGTAATATAAATGATTACTTCTCTAATGTGTGTGTGGGAATTAGAATGACTGACCTTGTAGTTTGGTGAAGGGCCACTTCTGGTAGAGATGGGCATATCAATGAATACTACCCCAGTTGGATGCTAGTATATTTTTCCCCACTGACGATCCGTCCAGACTAACGCAATTTAATCAATGGCAGGGATGTGCAAGCTATAATTTAGAGGAAGTCTACCCACATTTGCCTTGAAGGGAGTGGGAAACCAATTCGGAAAACATACTAATGATCATGACATTTAGTTCACGGGACCACAAATGTTGATAGGGTGGTATTTAAAAAAACTATTCTATTGGTAGTTTTGTGCCAAATGCGAGACTACGCTCTTAAAACAACCGACATTAATTTTAAAACATTATTATGACATTTATGTCTCTTTTTTTTAAATGTTAAGTTTGTATTTATTAAAAAAACACACAACTATTGTTTGACTTCCATTCCGATAAGAAATTTCGTTGCCAGGAAACGGATGATATTTAAATTTTCAAACAGGAGACATGGTCGTTGATCACAAACAACTAAAATTACAAGAAGAGAAAATGCGACCATATGATTCATTGAGGGCCCTTAGCGGCCAACTTCCACCCTTTCCTGTCATTAGGGCCCTAGAGACGTATCACGGACAAGGATCTCGAGAAGAGTTAACAGGTCGGACCGTTCGGGAAGTTACTCTTTACCTTCTTTACCTTTCCATTCAATACAAGCGTATCTCTAACAGTTTGTGAATGAACAACTTTTTTTAGCACCGCGTCTTACTACCCTTTCGAGTTACACGCTTATGTACTAATTACTATGGTGGTTTTAGGGACGAGGGAGTTTATATTTAGAGGAAGTGTACCCGCGTGGAGGGAGAGTGTAAAACTATGTAGGAAAAGCCACCCTCAGTACACCCAACCGGGATTCGAACCTTGATATTTCCGTCATCGGCAATCTAGTATACTGCTAGAGTAGCGCGTTAGACCACGCGGCCATCGAAGTGGGTAGCAACGATTTAAAGATTTTTTTGTACCTGGCCTTACTACTCATCCGAATTATAGACCCTAAACATTTAAATTACGCTAATTAGTTAAGGATGAGGAATGTCAAATTTGGAGGTAATATGCCCCCATTTGCTTCTTGAGGGGTAATGGAAAACGATATCGTCTATAAAATAACACCTTCAATACACCCCAACCGGTATTAGAACTCTGACCTCCCCGTCGCCATAACACTAAATTACGTTTATGATCCTGATATTTAGTCAGCGTTTTTACTGGTGCTGTTCTTTATTTATTAAACTACACTGGCTATCATCTCTGAGCTAACTGCGTGGCTATTATCGGGAAACAGACTTGTCATTCTCTTGATTTTATGTGGTCAATAATCCCTTTAATATACGACCGATTTGGCAACGCTGGTTTGTCAATGTTGCCAGTAGCTCCTTACCCCAGCGCACCAGCTCTTCACATAACTGAGAGCGAGGAGATTTGGCAACAGTTAACCGAGAGAGAGCGAAGATAAATATTTTCTTCATAAGACCTGTGGTTCCTTCAGAGATTCAGTGTAGTTTCTATCCAAAACGATTTGAACGGAATCATATTTTAAAAAAAGTCGAACACTTCAGCTGAGACGGCAGCGTGACTGCCAATTGAGCTTAGAAGCCCGAGTTTGACTCCCCGTATGGACGATAATTTCATCATTGTTGAAAGTGGGGTTCCCCTCTTTCTAATGGTGGTGGACAAAAGGTTGTGTTTGTTCTAGACTTGGGTTTTTTCACATAATCAGTTGGTTCAGAAAGTGTAGGCCTACATTAAATACACACAGGTAAAAAATAAATACTTTTCTACACTTTTTAAAGGCCATGATTTGGTTTTGTGTTTCTTTTTTTGCTATACCTTTAAAACGGATTAACACATTTCATTAGGCCTCTTATGGAAAAGGGGATTATTTAGTGCTCCAAGTTATTGGTGGTGATAAATAATGATATCACCCACTCCAGTGATCAGATAGTCTAAAGCAGCGGAGTTAAACTGAGGTCCGCGAAACAAGAAGTTTGAATTGCTTTAAAGCGTCGGAAATGACGGGGAAATCAGGGTGCAGATCCCAGTCGTATGCACTGAGAGTAGTTTCCCCTAAATGGTTTTACACTCTACCTCCACGGAAATGCAGGTACACTTGATCTAAAGTCAACCTTACTCATCCTTAACACTTTAGCGTAGTTAGATTTTTTTTAGCACCACGATTTACTAACCATTCGGGTTATACGCCTATGTACTAGCTACTCTAATGGGTTAGGGATGAGGAAGATTGAATTTAGAGGAATTATACCACGTGGAGAGAGAGTGGGAAACCATTTAGGAAAAACCACCCTCAGTATACCCGACCGGGATCGATCCACAATCTCCCCGTCATCGGCAGTCTATTCTATCGCTAGAGTAGTGCCTTAGACCAAGTGGCCACTGAAGCGGTTCGTGATTAATTTATATGTGTGTAGTCCGAAAATGTAGTGAGTCGCTGTGACAAAATAGATAAGTAGTAATTACCCGTAAATACCTGTAGGCCTAGTCATATGTTTATATTGAAAGCAGTATAGTCAATTATAATCTAATGAAATGAAGAATGACGCAGTAAAAGTTGTTCTGCCGGTGGTAATGAAACGGGCCTCCTGCCTATGTATATTCATGACCTAACCAGACAAGAGAACAAGAACACATCTAGCGCTGATGTGACGCAGATACTGAAGGGTTGACTCCATTTTTGTTTGTTGTGCTTTTGGCGGGGGTAGAGCGGAAGTTAATCTTCCTCTATGCCTTCCGCTTTTGTTTTCTTTCATTCTTTTATCGGAGTGGTGCCATTGTTATGTTGAAATCTGGTGTAATTTGGTGGGGGGGAGGGCGTGGTGCACAGGAAGCTACTGATTCCTCCCCTCCACCCCCTTTTTTTCAAGCTTCCCCTCCCACTGCCCCCTTAAAGTCATTCTCATTGTTACTGCCTGCCTGACACTCATTGAAAAACCCACAGCCTTGTTTCATTCTTTAGACTTGAATGTCCACGATGATGCAATAGTAATAATATTACACTTTTCTGGACTTGGCTCTATGAGAAATGTACGGAAGTTATTAATTTAAACCCCGCCCTTTTTTTTTTAATGTAAAGTAGTTAGGAAATAATGTTAGGGTCACTTGTGATTTAAGAATTAATATTAGAATGCTGAAGTAAATCTGAGGTAATCCAGTCTAGAAAGAATCATTCATCTTGTTTTTAAGAAATTCTGAAAAATCCGTTTCCGTTAAGTTAAATATGTTCATGTAATGAGCTAAGTTTGGTTGAACAACGTGAGGTATAAAAAGTTTCACATGTTTTTTAGTTATCTAAAGTTTTTGGCCCAGATAAAGTGCTGGGGGGATTGGTCACATTTTACTAAAGCATAATGGAACTTCTGAGAAGTCTGTCCGGAACCGAGAAGCTAAACGGAAGCTTGGTCGGCGGTCGGCCCAAGTAAACCTGGAGGAGGGCGGCCTGTTGAAGACATTTCACACTGAAAGCTAAGCTAAGCTAAACTAAGATAAGATTTTCTCTGCTATGCTGTGCTAAGGTTCTGTCAATTTGGTTTCACACTCATTGCTAAGCTAAGCTATGGTTTCTCTATTCCTTCCTGAATTTACTGTGGTTTCTCTAGTCTATGGTTTGTTCCAGTGAAGTTAGATTATGTCATTCTCCAAAATGTCTTGTTTGAGCTTATATGATAATTCTAAGGAAGAGGAGCTGCTGCTATTAGCAGCTGTTTTGGAAGATGAAGAAAATGTAAGAGGTGGAGCGTCTGTTTAACACGTGGCCCAAACTGCGTTATGCGCATGCGCAACGTAGGATGATTCAAGATGGAAGCTGGGAAAATTGCCCGGCCAGTAATCAGATATAAACATAGCCCGGCGTAGCAAGGTATAGCCAAGCTTAGATTTTTGTGTGAACCAAAACATTTAAATATAATTATGGTCCGCTATTTTTTCAAACAGTTAGCAGAGCAAATATTAGCAAAGCTTTCAGTGTGAGCTGCCCTTTAAAAGATGGAAATACCGGTACTTGGATTAGAATCGAGAACCTGGCCACCAAGAGGGATGAAGGGAGGAGATCTTACTTGAATGTCCTACGTTCAACTATGATCAACAAACAAAAATTAATCAATAAAAAATAGTAAGCATATCAGCACCCATCTTGAATTTATTTTATCCTTAGCACAGCGTCTTACTACTCGTTCGGGATTTACGCTTATGTACTAATTACACTAATGATTTTAGTGATTAGGAAGGTTATATTAAGATGAAGTGTACCCGCACTTGCATGGAGAAAAAGAGTGGAAAACAATTTTGAAAAAATCACCCTCATTACATCTGACCGATATTTGAACCTCTATCTCCTCGTCATCGGCGGTCTAGTCTACTTCGAGAGTAGCGCTACTAATTTCAATAACGGGGCAGGGAAGGTAAGGCTGAATTATACACGGAATTAAAATAGATCCCAAATTCACTTGCAATTAACAAAGGATCCGTTATGATCTTATCATTCATGTCAAGTGTTGACGGTTGACAATTATTTTTAAACATATTTCCAAAAATCATTGATTTTTTTTAATACTTTGTTATGTTAAGTTCATCCAAATGGCTTTATCAATAACTAAAGTTGTTTTAGCTAATTTACGAAATTTTAGAAAACCTTAATACAGTTAGCTAGTATTTTTTAAGAATCTTTTTTCCCCCTAATATAGTATTTAAGAGTAAGAAGGAAGCCAATTCGGAAATCTAGGGGAAATTTTGAATAGCAATTTGAGGAATACGAGTTTGAATTTTCCTTCAGACCAATTTGGTAGCATTATCTACAGCCAAGTTAATATCAGTAATTAAATAAACACACAACCAATCAGCAATGGCCAGGTCATTGCAAAGATTGAAGTAATCACCACGTGCATAATCAATATATGTTGTTGGTGTAACAATATCTTTTGTAGCAGTGGTTACATCTAGTGTGATCAGTAAAGACGGATGAGCTATATCAATATTTAATAGTGAATGGGATCTATGTGTTACCAATATAATAATAATAATAATAATAATAATGGTTTAATGATTACTAAGATGATACTCAATGCTAATATTCATGTTAAGTAAGTTACGTTGTATCTAACACTGAATATCGATCGAATATATATACCACCAAACAATTCAAAGTGCCCTTAAAGTTCCCGATTTAAAAAAAGTATATAAATAATATTATACTTGAGATATTATCTGCTTATTTCTCCCGTAAGTTTCTGGGCTCACCTTTGTTAACTATTATACTTTGCAATCATGAGTGTTTTCAATCTCACATTCATTTATTTACATAATAATGCTTGTCCTGTTGCGTTCCCTTTAGTTCCCGTGGTTGGCGAGAGGAGTGCTCTGGTGGCCCTGGAGTGTTCAATAGCAAGATGGCTGCCACGCGCCGGCGGATGGATGGAGAGGGGAAGGAAACACATGTCATGTTCTGTCATCCTTGAACAATACTTGCTGCAGACAAGTAATTGAACATATAAAACATAATCATTCTTGATACAAAGATATGACTCTCGTCAATAGTCTGCCTAGTAAAAATATATATATTTTTTGTCACCACGTCCTACCTGTTCAATTTATACGCATGTGTGATAATTACTCTAATGGGGTAAGGATGAGTAAGGAAGCATTCTAGAGGTAATCCACATTTGCGTGGAAGTAGAATAGGAAACCATTTGGGTGAACCACTCTCAGTAGACATAACCAAAATTCTAGCCCCTATCTCTCCATCATCAGTAGAGCAAGCCAGTGCAACATAAGAGTGACGCCTTAGACCATTCTGTCAGCTACTAAAGCGGGCTAATACATACTCATTGACCGGCCAATCAGCCACAAAGGATCTTAAGTTGCACAAGGGCGTCAGTATGCCTTTTTCAAGGTTGATGATACTCAATGCTAATATTCATGTTAAGTAAGTTACGTTGTATCTAACACTGAATATCGATCGAATATATATACCACCAAACAATTCAAAGTGCCCTTAAAGTTCCCGATTTAAAAAAAGTATATAAATAATATTATACTTGAGATATTATCTGCTTATTTCTCCCGTAAGTTTCTGGGCTCACCTTTGTTAACTATTATACTTTGCAATCATGAGTGTTTTCAATCTCACATTCATTTATTTACATAATAATGCTTGTCCTGTTGCGTTCCCTTTAGTTCCCGTGGTTGGCGAGAGGAGTGCTCTGGTGGCCCTGGAGTGTTCAATAGCAAGATGGCTGCCACGCGCCGGCGGATGGATGGAGAGGGGAAGGAAACACATGTCATGTTCTGTCATCCTTGAACAATACTTGCTGCAGACAAGTAATTGAACATATAAAACATAATCATTCTTGATACAAAGATATGACTCTCGTCAATAGTCTGCCTAGTAAAAATATATATATTTTTTGTCACCACGTCCTACCTGTTCAATTTATACGCATGTGTGATAATTACTCTAATGGGGTAAGGATGAGTAAGGAAGCATTCTAGAGGTAATCCACATTTGCGTGGAAGTAGAATAGGAAACCATTTGGGTGAACCACTCTCAGTAGACATAACCAAAATTCTAGCCCCTATCTCTCCATCATCAGTAGAGCAAGCCAGTGCAACATAAGAGTGACGCCTTAGACCATTCTGTCAGCTACTAAAGCGGGCTAATACATACTCATTGACCGGCCAATCAGCCACAAAGGATCTTAAGTTGCACAAGGGCGTCAGTATGCCTTTTTCAAGGTGGATGGGGAGGGGGGCGGGGGGTAAAGTGTGTATAAAGTCTCCATAAAGGAGTATAGGCTAGGCCTATAATACTGTGCTTAAAATGTTTCAAATTTATGATTTAAAAACTAAGCCAGTCTAAGTTTTAGATTTATAGGAAAGCAGAATTCAAACAATTTTGAACAACAAAGTGCAGACCTGCTTTCTGGTGGTTCATTGTCAACAATGAAAAACAAAGGTATTTCCCCTTTGTTATACTAAATTCAGAAAATACACGCCATCATCCTACATTTCTCCTTGGACGAGTGATATAAACGGTAGACTGTTTTGGCCCCTGAATAAAATTCTAGATAATTTAATCCCATAGTCAGTTCATCTTCATCGTGACGTCATAAGGTGGGGTGGACGGGGACGTGAGAAAAGGTAAGTGTTTTTACAGTTTTAACGGCAAAACTTTTTTCGGCCAAAATGAATAAAATATTGCTCCTGTACAAACGTAGAGTTTAATTATCTTCCAATGTTGATATCAAAAGTTCCTGAATATCATTGATGAGCATAGCTGTATTAGATGACAAAATCTTGAATGATTATATAATTAAATTCCAGAACATGATGGACAGATATTCAAGAAATTTTGAGGTCTCTATGTGAAGAAGAAAATTAAATTCTATGTTTGTACTGGAACAATATTTTATTTATTTTGCCCCAAAAAATATTTTACCATAAATACTGCTAAAAAATTGACCTTTTCTCGCGTCCCTTTCTATCCCACCTAAAGTTGTAGTTGTACCAGAGTGCGGACATTCGTAGACACACTTTTTTTTCTTCAAAACTTTGACAAAAACACCTTACAATACCCTGATGTTTAGGTGACATCTCTGGATGCAGCTCATTCAAGTCACCAGCGACAGATTGATAAGAACCACCTTCTTTATCAAACATAAAAACCAGGCTCACTCGTTTATCCTTTCATTATATTTTGGCTATTTTTTCAATTTCAGCAAAAAATATAAATATTTATTTATTTATACTCTACAAGTTTCAAATTATAGCTGGTCTTACAATTTGAGAGCTACTTAAGCTAATATTATTCTAAATATTATAAGAGGTTGAGTAGTACAAATATTGAGGTGTGAGAAACGTGACGCTAGGAAAAAGGGATTAAAAAAAATTAGTTATAATCAATAATAAAATTTAAATTATTTTTGCCATATTAAAACTCTTCCTTTGTAATATTATCAAATCAGTTCCAACTTGGTTTATATGATATACTCAATCTACGGTAGGAATGTTGGTAAGTGAGAGCTAGTGAACATTATCAGCTCTACTCTTATGAATCCATTGGCCAAACCATATGTTCTGCAAGAATTCACAACAAATAATTTGTTATTATGTTTTTAAGCAATGTTTAAATATATTCTACTAGCTATCAGTTCCCAACACTACTATGGCAAATGGCAAATATTCAAAACATGCCGTGTGAGAGTGTAGCTTGTGTGCAGTAAAACTGGCTCTGAGTGGAGCGAACAGTTTTTGCATGGTCTATCTTCCCCACACTCCACCACTGGTTAAATTATTAACATCACATTTTTATTTTATCACTCTAATTTTTGTCTTACAATATTTCATAGTCATTCAGATTTATTCCTAAAGCTACTAACCTAACGCACATTTTTAATTAAACCTTATCTCATAGTTCCAATTCAATACAAAGCTACTAAAATAACACCAGTTTTTAACTAAACTTCATCTCATAATTCCAATTCAATATAAAGCTACTAAAATAACAACAGTTTTTAATAAAACTTAATCTCATAGTTTCAATTTAATACAAAGCTACAGTGGAACCTGACTAATTCGAACTTCCGTAATTCAAAATCATCTTTAATACGAATTTTTTGCCCAGTCCCATGAATTTTGTATTAAAACAATGTTAAAAATCGTGGATAGTTCCAATTTTGTTTTGATTAATTCGAGCTTTTCGTAAATTGTAATGTAATTTGCAGTTTTTTCCTACTTCTAGTCGTGGCGCCATGTTGTTCTATTTTTGTAAACAGGGAAGCTACGTTAGAATACGGTCAGTATCCTTCTTCACGCACCCCCCTCCCCCACTCACCCATACATCTTTGGTTACACGTACATTTCTGTATTAAGTTAGTCAAGGTCAAACCTCTCTAGCGGTTACGTGCGCTGTTCTTAGTGATTCGGTCGTAGCAATATTCTTGTGACGTGTGAGTGTATTTTGATTGGTTGTTTAGTTTTAGTTTTGTTTAGTACTGTAAATACTGTACAGTAGTGTTTGTGTGTGTGTGTATCGTGATGTCACGGTTCAAGTCACAGTCCTATAAGTCATTAACTCTGGCCGAAAAAGTATCGGTGATAAAGGAAATGGAAAAGGGATTTAAAAATAAATCAGAAATTACAAAGACCTTCGGAATTCCCCCTATCATACTTTCAACATTTTTGAAAAACAAACAAAAAACTTTGAGCAATGAAAATGAGAGTGGACAAGATAGGAAACGATTAAGAGGACCGGAAAACCCATGTGTGGACAACTGTGTACTGAAGTGGTTCAAACAAGCGTGATACAAGAAAGTCCCAGTGAGCGATCCTCTTCTTGGAGAAAAGCATATGAGTTAGGAAAAACATAATTCAAAGTGAGTGCAGGGGGGTTAGATGGATTCAAACAACGAGACGGAATTTCCTTCAAAGCTCTATGTGGTGAACGTGGTGCTGTTGATGTGCGTTCAACCGATAGTTGGAAAGAAGACTTGAAATAAATGATCCAGGACATAGAACCGAAAAATATTTTTAAATTCAATGAGACGGGACGTTTTCACGAGTGTACTCCTGACAAAACTCTTGTATTTAAAGGTGAACGGTGCAGCGGGGGAAAGCTTAGTAAAGATCGAAAAACACTGTTAGTTGGAAAAAATATGGATGGTTCTGAAAAGCTGCCATTGTTAATGATTGGAAAATCGGTTAGCCCACGTTGCTTCAAAAATGTAAAATCTAAGCCAGTAGAATAAGATTCAAATAGAAAAGCATGGATGACAGGAGATCGCTTTGAAAAACGGCATTTAAAAATCGACAAACAATTTGGCAAACAAAATTGGACAATCCCTTTAATCATTGACAATTGCACTGCTCATAACAGAACTCCTCTTTTGGAAAATGTAAATTTTTTTTCCCTGCCAAATATGGCATAGGTTATTCAACCTATGGACCAAGGAATAATTAAGAACCTAAAACATTTATACAGACGATTGTTGATTGAAAGAATTCTTGCTGGAGATTTATATACTCAGAAAATTTTGCTTGACGTTCTTCAAGCCTCAAGAATGTGTAAGCAAGCGTGGGACCAAGGGAAAGTTGATACCATTAAGAACTGTTTTAAAAAAGCTGGCTTTATCAAGAAAGAAAATTATGGAGAAACTGTGACTGAAGCTGTGACAGCTATCGACAACTGGGATGCAGTTACTCCTGATCCTGCTATCTCCTATGTGGACTTCGTCAGCGTGGATGAAGATGTGGCAGTGTGTGGTGAAGTTACTGATGCGGACATTGTCGCCGAAGTTCTCAACAATAACATCCAGGCTGAGGATGGAGCATCTGGTGATGAAGAGGAAAATTCTTCAGTAGTTCAGGAAAGGACTATTCCGAGTGCGGCAGAAGCCATGGACCATATCCAAGAACTCAGGCATTTTTTTTTAAAGTCGCAAAAATGTAAGTGATTCAATTTTCCAGTCAATAAATCAATTAGAATCATAAAATATGACTGATGAGACTTAAATCAAGAAAACAGATTAAAATCTCTGACTTTTAAAGAAATTGTGAACATACGAGTATTTTGACCAAATACGTTAAATAAGTTTCATTTCCTTTTAAGAAACTTATTTAGTTCGAATTTTTGGATTGTTCGAATTTTTTCCTGATCCCTTCAAGTACGAACTATCCAGGTTCCACTGTACTAGAATAGCACCAGTTTTTAATTAAACTTCATCTCATAATTCCAATTCAATACAAAGTTACTAAAACGACAGTGTTTGACTAAACTTCACGTCTCATAGTTAACCAGCACTGTGGAGTGGTGATCAGTGAACCGGGCTATGAACCTTGGGGTCCCGGGTTCAAGTGTATAATCATACGTGATTGTATTTTATTGAATAGAAACTAGGCAAAATATAAGTAAGTTGAAGTTCACTATAATATGATTTATGTTAAAGTGCCTAATAGACAACACATATGGATATAATATTTGTGTATGTATATACTATTTGTGTATATGTTTATATTTATAGCTATACTTCACTCTGTAGTAAAGTTTACTTCATAACTGAGATATCAAACCAAATAACTTTATTTTCCCCCCAATATAGGCTTGGTGCTTAGAAAAATCAACTTTTGGTAGGTCATTGTCTTTGAATTCAGTCTATGTCAAGATAAAGTGTTAAAATAAATTAGCAGCTTACATAAACTATAAACTAGTTTTATTATTACTTTCTAGTAGTAAATATGATGCAGCACGTAAGATTGTGACATATGAAGGCCTATAAATATATCATTTGCATTGACATATACAGGGTATTTTAATTGGTGTCAAATATTCTATGATTGTATTCTTATCTACCAAACATGAATAAAAGTTCATATAAACGGGGGTCTATAAACGCTTAGTTTTAGAGTTATGAAAGGGTTTTTTAGCACCACCTCTTACTATCCGTTCGGATTGTAAGCCTATGTAATAATTACACTAATAGGCTAGGGATTAGGAAGGTTTAATTGATAGGAAATTAACCCACATTTGCGTGGAGGGTGAATAGAAAACCGTTTAGGAAAAAATACCCTCAGTGCACCTGACCGTGATCGAACTCCGATCTACCCATCTTTGACAATCTAGTCCAACACGAGAGTAGCACGTTAGACCCCGCGGACACCGAAGTGGGTCTATTAAAGTTATTCCTCATTGATTGGTTGGTCGTGGAGGATTTATTGAATGGCCTGCTTGATCGCCAGATTTGAACCCCATGGATTCTCATATCTGGGGACATTAAATTCCATTGTTTATGCAACTTCTGTGTCTCACGTTGAAGTTTTAAGAGCGCGTATCGTAAATGAATGTGAGCAAATACCTAACACACCAGATGTTCTCAACAGAATACGACAATGCATGGAACGCAGGCTCAGAGGAGGCATCGAAGACAGACAAAATTTAGAACAATTTTTGTAACAAAATATTCTATCTCATGTTTTTGTTTGTGTTAAACTTTCATTTTTGGATTGCTTACTAATAATTTAACAATAAAATTCCTCCCACCTCAGAACATAAGTGTTTCTAGACCTATGTGTATATGGACTTTTCTTAATATTTGGTGGATGGGAATACGTCCCTAAAATATTTGACACCAATTAAAATACATCCTGTATATGATAATGCAACCTAATGGAGGGTGTAAGCCAGCATCTTATCGAGATAGATGCTGGTAATGTATGCATGGGGTGCCGCCTACACACACGCCAATACCGGCTCGTGGCATAAGAATACATTATCTGACACAATGAAGCGATAAAAATGATTCTGCACCAATGAGAAGCTTGGGCAGGGCTGTTTGTTGGTGGCATCTCGTCTTCGGAATGATGGGTGGGACTCTGGTAGACGCCTTTAATACCGGCAACGTGTGTCCATTTTGAATTTAAAAAATACTGCCATTGAGATGGCGTTCTACATATTCTATGTATGTTTGATTAAAGTACATAATCATACAAATTGCTTACTATTAAATGTTGGATCAGTTTGTAGGGACTCACTCTCTCTTACTCCCTAGCTCATTTGTCTGTGAGATAAGGTTCGATTCCGGTCATGGTCTATACATTTCTCATGGGTGAAATTGTAGCTGTCGAGAGACTGAGAGCTCTTCCAGAGCCAAGTTAGTTAGTAAGACGTGCTATAATCAGTTGGTTCAATAAGTACACATTAATAAATATATTTATTAGAAAAAATACAGCTATAAATAGTAAATAAATAAACAATTCATCATGATGTGCATGGACTAAAGTTAAGCTTGTTTTAGTTTTTTATTTATTATTTGTTCTTTTAACAAAATGTATTTTATAATGTATTCGACCAGTAATTTAGTTTAAGATTCCTTTCATTTTATGAATAGATTTAATTTCTATTGACAATGCTCTTAAGTGGACA
Organism: Timema bartmani; assembly: GCA_902151455.1. Taxonomy (NCBI): domain Eukaryota; kingdom Metazoa; phylum Arthropoda; class Insecta; order Phasmatodea; family Timematidae; genus Timema; species Timema bartmani. Next base: position 69,744 of record CABFWB010003250.1, on the reverse strand, counting down.
AAGATGCGCCTCTTTTCTCATTGATTCTATATCATTGTATATTATTTTATGCGTGTTCTTATGTGGAGTGGTGATGATACAATGTACATTATTCCGTTCAGAAATCTTACGAGTTTATAGAAAGAGAGAGAAAGTCTGTGCGGTG
>CABFWB010003250.1:8770-69236 GCA_902151455.1 Timema bartmani | reverse complement strand
CCCTCGGGGAAACCCTATGAACACCCTATATATCAAGTTTTAGCTCAATCGGTAAAATAGTTTAGGCTCTAGTTGGAGGTACAGACAGACAGACGGAAATTCAAAAACCACTTTTTCGGATTCAGGGAGTCATGAAACGTCAAGATTCATCAAAATCTCGAGTTCTACCTGTAAGATCGCGAGAAAGTAAAAATCGTACACAAATAAAGTTTAATACGTACACTTATTTTTAGTAAATATTGTGAAGTCAAAAATAAGGGTGACGTATTTAAAACATGTTAATTAAAGTAATACATTTTCTTAAAAAGCACATGCACCAAAGGGTACCATAGATTTTTATTTATTAACTTATTAAAAAATAAGTTTAAAAACTGAAAAAAGGTTTTGGTTGAAAATAGTCCAAAGCTATTCAAGTTAATATCAAGGTTATTAAAGGCTTCATTAAAGGGTGCATTTTAACATATAATATTAATTTTAATACCATAAATAAATTTGAAATGGGTTTAAAAGATAACGGCGCACATTTTTACAGTTTAAATCTGTTTATAAAACGAAGTTAATCTGTATCAATCCAACATTTTAATTAATATAATATTACTGAGACTACATAATTATTTTTTCATGATATTCTCGAGCTCTCCAAAACAATTAACTTGTTTCTTATAATTCTTATGGTATTTTACTTCAAAGGTAACAGTTTTCCAAACACTTTTTCAAAGTAACCTTTTTCTTTATTATCTAGATTTTCTTCTTAGGAAACCCGAGGGTTGTTTTGATATGATTTATATCCATCTGGAGCTGGACATGCATTCATCCCTTCTGCTGGTTAGTGCTGCCTGCATCATCTGGTAGAAATCTCATTTACTAGGAGAGTTCAGGTAATGTAGTGGATCCCCATTGCTTTACACACAGAATTTTTTTTTGGTGAGCTCGAAAGGACCCACCAATTATGCCGGGAAAGGTACTATCGCATACTTTCGAAGGCTCTTTTACATTCCACAGTCAACAATGGAACCGACGGCTGTACTTACCCTCCGAAGGAAGTTTTGCTACGGATTATTATCGTTCAAAAACACTCCGTTGACCTTGGCTGGGTTTGAACCCCCGAACATCAGGTCCTGAGGAAAGAACTTTACCCCAAGACCACCTAGGTCAACAATTTACTAGGTACTGAAGGCTACCGCAAGCTGTCAATATATTTTAAATGTGTAAGCTCACACTGAAAGGGCAGCTGCGAGGAAGTTCTCCCGAGAGGGCTTGGAGAGAGGATGGTAAAACCACCCTCAGTGCAACAGGCCAACACTACAACCTTGACCTTACCATCACCGACAGTACAAACTATTGCGATACTCGCTTCAGTGGTCGAACTGTTCAAGTCATCACTCGCAATAAACTAGACTGCCGATGACGAGGAGATCGGGGTTCGAATTACCTTCGGTTATACTGAGGAAGATTTTCCATAAATGGTGCACACCCTCTAAATCCAACCTTCCTCATGCCTAGCCCATTAGCGTAATTAATACATATGCGTACAACCCGAACGGGTGGTAAAACATGGTGCTAGAAAAAAATATTGTGAAACTGACGTCTTGGACCATTTGATCCCTGGTGCGGGCAAGTCACTTTGTGCGCCTTCGTTGTACATCCACTGCTGTGACGGGGACGCTTGCTGCTCCCGTTGCTCAAAACAAGCGGCCTGGAACAGCTGAGGCATTAACCAACACGGTAATTAGATACCACTATTAATTGCTTCACAACAACATATTTACAGGTCCGCGTTCCTCTGAAACACTTGGGCAGACCTAGCCTCGCGCCTCCAAAACAGAAACAGCCGCAAGGTTATTCAGCAAAACGGGGCACAACGTTCTGTGAATCCAGTGTTCGGTAGTCACCCGCGACGCTCGTCGACCCTGCTATGGAGTTGGACTCGCATTGAACTTGGTTGCCCTTGATGGGAAGATCGTGGCTTAAATCCCAGCCGAGTGTATGGGATGTGATTCTCCACGTGTGCTTTATGAATACCTCTTTTCACGCTAATGCGGGTGCGTTTCTTCTAAGATAGCCTCCTAGTTTCTAACCTTAATATTTTGACGCTAATAGCTATTGTGTTGAGAGTAATTATTGTGAGTCTAGTGTCATGTCGTGGAGTGTTGCCAGGGTAAGCAGAGCTTGTTAAAACTGTACTTGTCATATGTTCTCCTCCTGACAGTCCCCATTTGACCTGTTAAATATAGTCTATATGCTACATACCTCACATGGGAATGTATGTTCGTTGATACCTGATCAATGAGTGCTCTACTGAAGGGTAAGAACAGCTCGCTGTTACAATTTGGACAAAATGGCAACAATACACATCACGTCACTGGTTGACGTCTCTATTGGTTCAATCAACAAGGGCTATAACCGTCTTAATATAAGTCAAAACAATGAGGATTATAACGTTTGAGTAATTATTCCAAATAAGCTTAGAGAGGAGTTGGGAAAGCTACATTGAAAATAACGTGTGGAAATCCCACCCAACAGCCTACTGGAATTCGAACCATTACCTATATGCTATCGGAGACCAAAAGGTTGAGTTTAATGCCTCATAACAACTTAGCTACCATTGTTGTTCTCAACAGTTCATTCTGAAAAATGTCACTATTGATGTTTTCCATCCCAAATTCTCGTTAATACCCCTACATTTGAGATATGTTCTCAATAGTTTATTTAGAGAAATGTCGCTATTCATGTTTTCCATCCCAAAGTTTTGTGAATACCCTTATTGCTGTAGATACTTTTTCAACAGTTCATTCTGAGAAATGTCACTATTGATGTTTTCCATCCCAAAGTCTCGTTAATACCCCTACTTTTGAGATATGTTCTCAACAATTTATTTAGAGAAATGTCGCTATTCATTTTTACCATCCCAAAGTTTTGTGAATACCCCTATTGTTGTAGATATTTTTTCAACAGTTCATTCTGAGAAATGTCACTATTGATGTTTTATATTCTAAAGTCTCGTTAATACCCCTACTCTTGTAGATATGTTCTCAACAGTTCATTCTGAGAAATGTCACTATTGATGTTTTCCATCCCAAAGTCTCGTTAATACCCCTACTTTTGAGATATGTTCTCAACAATTTATTTAGAGAAATGTCGCTATTCATTTTTACCATCCCAAAGTTTTGTGAATACCCCTATTGTTGTAGATATTTTTTCAACAGTTCATTCTGAGAAATGTCACTATTGATGTTTTATATTCTAAAGTCTCGTTAATACCCCTACTCTTGTAGATATGTTCTCAACAGTTCATTCTGAGAAATGTCACTATTGATGTTTTCCATCCCAAAGTCTCGTTAATACCCCTACTTTTGAGATATGTTCTCAACAATTTATTTAGAGAAATGTCGCTATTCATTTTTACCATCCCAAAGTTTTGTGAATACCCCTATTGTTGTAGATATTTTTTCAACAGTTCATTCTGAGAAATGTCACTATTGATGTTTTATATCCCAAAGTCTCGTTAATACCCCTACTTTTGAGATATGTTCTCAACAATTTATTTAGAGAAATGTCGCTATTCATTTTTACCATCCCAAAGTTTTGTGAATACCCCTATTGTTGTAGATATTTTTTCAACAGTTCATTCTGAGAAATGTCACTATTGATGTTTTATATCCCAAAGTCTCGTTAATACCCCTACTTTTGAGATATGTTCTCAACAATTTATTTAGAGAAATGTCGCTATTCATTTTTACCATCCCAAAGTTTTGTGAATACCCCTATTGTTGTAGATATTTTTTCAACAGTTCATTCTGAGAAATGTCACTATTGATGTTTTATATCCCAAAGTCTCGTTAATACCCCTACTTTTGAGATATGTTCTCAACAATTTATTTAGAGAAATGTCGCTATTCATTTTTACCATCCCAAAGTTTTGTGAATACCCCTATTGTTGTAGATATTTTTTCAACAGTTCATTCTGAGAAATGTCACTATTGATGTTTTATATTCTAAAGTCTCGTTAATACCCCTACTCTTGTAGATATGTTCTCAACAGTTCATTCTGAGAAATGTCACTATTGATGTTTTATATTCCAAAGTCTCGTTAATACCCCTACTCTTGTAGATATGTTCTCAACAGTTCATTCTGAGAAAAGTCCCTATTCATGTTTTCCATCCCAAAGTTTTGTGAATACCCCTATTGTTGTAGATATTTTTTCAACAGTTCATTCTGAGAAATGTCGCTATTCATGTTTTCCATCCCGAAGTCTTGTTAATACCCCTACTCTTGTAGATATTTTCTCAACAGTTCATTCTGAGAAAAGTCCCTATTCATGTTTTCCATCCCGAAGTCTTGTTAATACCCCTACTCTTGTAGATATTTTCTCAACAGTTCATTCTGAGAAAAGTCCCTATTCATGTTTTCCATCCCGAAGTCTTGTTAATACCCCTACTCTTGTAGATATTTTCTCAACAGTTCATTCTGAGAAAAGTCCCTATTCATGTTTTCCATCCCGAAGTCTTGTTAATACCCCTACTCTTGTAGATATTTTCTCAACAGTTCATTCTGAGAAAAGTCCCTATTCATGTTTTCCATCCCGAAGTCTTGTTAATACCCCTACTCTTGTAGATATTTTCTCAACAGTTCATTCTGAGAAAAGTCCCTATTCATGTTTTCCATCCCGAAGTCTTGTTAATACCCCTACTCTTGTAGATATTTTCTCAACAGTTCATTCTGAGAAAAGTCCCTATTCATGTTTTCCATCCCGAAGTCTTGTTAATACCCCTACTCTTGTAGATATTTTCTCAACAGTTCATTCTGAGAAAAGTCCCTATTCATGTTTTCCATCCCGAAGTCTTGTTAATACCCCTACTCTTGTAGATATTTTCTCAACAGTTCATTCTGAGAAAAGTCCCTATTCATGTTTTCCATCCCGAAGTCTTGTTAATACCCCTACTCTTGTAGATATTTTCTCAACAGTTCATTCTGAGAAAAGTCCCTATTCATGTTTTCCATCCCGAAGTCTTGTTAATACCCCTACTCTTGTAGATATTTTCTCAACAGTTCATTCTGAGAAAAGTCCCTATTCATGTTTTCCATCCCGAAGTCTTGTTAATACCCCTACTCTTGTAGATATTTTCTCAACAGTTCATTCTGAGAAAAGTCCCTATTCATGTTTTCCATCCCAAAGTCTCGTGAATGAATATTTGCACCTGCCAAGAGAACAACAATGGACAGCCACCTAAACACGCGACTCAAGAGGAAGAATGTCTCATTAAGGTCCTCGGGCAAGCCAGTGACCTCGAAGAGGAGGAGGCCTCTTCGCTAATGAGGTATCTACCCGGCTCGTGCCTGGGCTCGTGCCGTGCGCCATGACACGGTTGGAAACAAATGACTAGCAGAGCGCGAGATGGAAGATGTTACTGCCTCATCTAATGAGTGTTACGCCGCGGTGCGCGCCTTCATTGGCCGGAGCTGCAGCAGCCACCCGTGATTCCTGCTGCCCCCCACCCTCCCGACACCGCGCTGGGGTCGTTGATATTCCAGGGTTTCTCGCAGATCAAACCACAATGGCAGATCCCGATGACAGAGAGTAGGGGTTGAACCCTAGGCTCCAGGGTTGGAGACAGATGTATACCTCACCACCATAGAGGTTCTTGAGAGGATTCTTGCTCAAAATACTGACTCCAAGGGAAGCGTCAGTAGGAAAGGATCATGTTAGTTTAGTCTATTTACAATATCTTTAACCAAGAGCATAGACATATTTGCTCTTTATATTTTAACACAGCGCCTTATACCAGTTTGGATACGAATATCCACTAATAATTACTCTAAAGTCTAATATGCTAGTGATGAGGAAGGTAAAAATCTACTTGAATTTTCGTGGAGAGATAGTAGAAAGCCATTAAAGTAAAACCTCCCTCAGTACACCCGGACGGAATTTCAACCCCAATAGCCCCATTATTGGCAGTACAGTCTAATATGAAAGTGATGCCTTAGACAATTCGACCACAGAGGTACGCCGTAGAAAATTAGTCTGTCTAACGAAGGGAGGAAGAGGGAGGTTAGACTACAAATGGTGCTCTATGATAATTTTTTTAGCTATATGGATGCAATGTGCTTATTCTAAAATGAGAAACTTTCCACACAACCAAAAGTGATCAGTTTATAACAAAATTGTTTGCCTACTTCTTTCAGCCCTAATAGCTAGACTCATTCCCATAAATATATTTTGTTCTCCAATACCATTTGGATATTAAAAAATACCATTTTACATTTTAAATGTTAACAGTTAGTGCTACAACAGGAGGCTATAAGGAGTGTGTTGCTTAATATTAAATAGTAATTAATTAACAACTATACGAATGTCAAATAAATTAATTAGATGAGTATATATAAACGATATTAGATCGAAAACTAGGAAAATAATACAGTCGGGAAATTAATGATATTATTTGGTCAGTAAGTTGGCTGACATCTCGCCTACTTTCAAGGAATGTATAACACAGATTATACAAAACAATTATTTTACCGGTTGTTCTCAATGGGTGGGAAACATGTTATCTTGCCTCACATGATACAAAAATATTCAGGGTGTTCGAAAGCAAGATGCTTGGAAATATATTTGGTCCAAAAAGGGATGAGGCTACTTGGTGTGGAGGAGGTTACATAATTATGAGTTACATACCTTGTGCTCCTACAATACATTGCTAAAATAATCAAGTCTCGTAAACTACGTTGGACAGGACATGCAGCGCGAATGGGAGAATTTAGAGCCGTGTGGAAAGAGGCCATTGGGAAAACCTAGACGCAGATGGGAGGTTAAGATTAGAATGGACCTGAAAGAGATAAGATGTAATGAGATGGATTGGATCGAGCTAGCTCTAGATATGGAGAGGATGTAATGAGGGGGGCTGGATAAAGCTAGTTCAAGATAGGGATAGGGTGTAATGAGGGGGACTGGATAGAACTAGCTCAAGATAGGGATAGGGTGTAATGAGGGGGACTGGATAGAACTAGCTCAAGATAGGGATAGGGTGTAATGAGGGGGACTGGATAGAACTAGCTCTAGATAGGGATATGTGGCGTACGTTTGTAAGTGCGGCAATGAATGCCACAGAATAAGTAAGTTTATACACACCTAACAACTTTGAGTAGTCCAATATCTCCAGGGGGGTGGGAGAGAGGGGTCCAACAATTTACTTGGGAGTCTGTACCCCCTCCCCAATCTGAACCTTCCTAGCCCATAACTTTTACCTCTTCTTAAATCTGGAGAAGCTAATCGTACACGACACAGGATTTCAAGTGAAAACGTATCCATATGGTAGTATTAGTAGTCGGCAGTAGTTGAACTATACGATATCTTTGAGTTTTAATGTTGGCCCTTGAAATTCTCAACTTTTTTAGTGGCTCTCAGAAAAAAATCATCCCAATTTTGCTCTAAATTAAAATATCCGATTATACGCCCTTTGAGGCACACCCAGTTTTCTGATGTAGAATGGCATGGAGGACACTAATATTCATCTTTAAAAATAATATGTATTATTGGTCACTATTTTTACTAAACGGCATGGTTGTGTGAAAAATGTCACCATAATAGAATTTTTCATAATATTTCATCAGGAAATTCCTTAATCACTTCGTCCACTCTTTGTATACCCTGAAATGCAGCAGTCTTACTTTGATGGATTACACTTTGACCCTATCAAATAAGCTGTGCCATAGTGTAATCGTGCAAGGTAAGCTTGCTACCTTTCAGGATATGCGAAGTGTATAGTCAATGATATGTTTAATAGTGTGGACATTACATTGTAGGGATCCCTGACTAAATTCCAAGTATTGCTGACAGTTACATTTATATTTGAATATGGTTTCATTCTACTATTCAATTAGTAAATATATAATCACTAGGTCTGATCATATATCAAATGGCCCAATGTTTTAGCTTGATTCAAATCTATAAGCTGTGTGCTGATGTGCTATATAGATGTAGAAGGTTTGCATTAAATGGCTTAATTGCTTTAAAAAAATGCATACACGTAGATAAAATATTTATTTACACGAATCTGTTGATTATCATTATCTATGATTCAATTGGCATACATTTAATCACGTAAAGCTATAAAGGGAAAATAAAAGAGTAGGTTAAATGTACAACTTAAGGATTTAACGATTTTTTTATCTTTACAATATTTATTAAGTGGTGGTTTTGTGCTAACCATAGTTATAGTTGGTTTAAATTATGTCCCCAATAACGATTTTCCTCCAAAGATTTCTAATATTTTGATACAAAAATAATTAGCACCGTGTCTTACTAACCGTTTGGGTCATACGATTATGTACTAACTACGCTAATGGTCTTAGGGATGAAGAAGGTTATATTTATAGAACGTGTACCCGCATTTGCTTGGAGGAAGATTGGAAATACATTTTGGAAAAAAACACCCTTAGTACACCCGACCGAGAATCGAACCTTGATCTCCCCGTCATCAAAAATCTAGTCTACTGAGAGATTAGTGCCTTAGACCATGCAGCCACCAAAGCAGGTTTTTGATAAGTACTGATCTAGTACCACTGACACAAGTAGTTTTGTAACTAGAACTACAAAAAATTATTTTAACACAAATTTAAATAATTTTCTTTGTACAAACGTGTTGCTAAACTTTACGTACGTTCCAATTTAAAGCAAGTTGGAAATATCAGTTATTGGTTCGATTTGAATTTCTTACATGTTTGATTGTGAGGAATTTAACTCAACCTTTGTCTATTTAGAAAGTTGATTAGGTGTAGTGGTTAGCGTGTTTATTGTTTAGAATGCTTACAAACTATATACGTTATATATATATATATATTATTGTTTGTAGGCTTACGCATATTAAAGGAACACATTCTATGTACTGTACCTGGAAAAATGGTTTAATTTGATAAGAGCACTTTAAAACTAAATAAAATATTCACCTTATCAGAAATATCACTGGATCCCGCTATAAAATTAATAATAGCTGTATGCCTAACAGGTCTAACAGGTTTTTGGACGTAGTACAACACAGTCACACCAAATTTCTTGTTTATTGTAGCTTCAAAGAAATTTTTCAAAAATAGGTTTTAGTAAAATAGCTCTAAATAAGTTTAACTCATAAAAACCGTATCATCTTGTTAATCACAATAATCGTTATTTATATATACATTTTAAACAAAATGGTTCGAATATATTTAATTTAATTAAAATATTCAAAAATAAGTTAATTGTGAAATACCCAAATATTATTTGTCATTTTTAAAAATAATCATGAATTTTCATTTAACATAAAGAAATATTCACAGGTTCCCATTATGAATTCAATCTTAAAGGTAGATTTATAAAAACATTCAAATTAACTATAAATAGTTGTAAATAAAATAACCTTAAATTTATTTTATTTTAGATAAATAAATAAACACTATTATTTATATGTAAAATAGTCCCTCGATACCTTATTTTGAACTAACTCACTAAAATATTTATAAAAATTTTTCCCGTTTTTGAAAATTCAGTCATCAGTAAACTACCCATAAATGAGTTTTTACCCCCAAAAAAGTATACACTGCTATTTGTCTTGTCAAACACTCCCAAGATACCCGTTTTAAACCAAAAAATTAGAGCCATTTGTAAAATATTTCAAATTTAAAAAAATTCAATAATCAGTAAACTATCCTTCAATGAATTTTCAATCAAAAATCAATTATTTAGAGCTATTTGCCAAGTTAAACAAACCCTAGATATGCATTTAAAGCTATATCATCAAAGCCATTTTAGAAAAATTTGGAATATAAAAACTCATTAATTGAAGGGCTAAGATAGAAATAAAAAAACACACTTATGTTGTATAGCTCTATAAAATCTAAATATAAAGTTTGAACCAAATTCATAAATCCGTTTTGGATCCGTGGCCAGGGACATACATTAAGGCAGGCAGGCAGAGAGAGAGAGAGAGAGAAAGAGATACAGACAGACAAGAGGACAGACATAAATGTAAAATCCACTTTTTTTGGTCCGTGTTCACATACAGTAAAATGTAAAAATGTGTCAATATCTCGAGATTGGTTTTTTCACGATCACAATACTTTCACTTGATATGAGAAAATGTAAAAACAAGTTGTAAAACAATCCAACAACAAACCAATACAATGCTAAATTATTATATAATTATCTCGTATACCAAAGAAAAATAATTCAAAAAAGAGAGTTTGTGGCCTCCACTATTTATAATTGCTCTTAGCTCTTTCAATTACATAACTAGTGAAGTAGCTAGCTATACATTTACATCCTAATTTCACATTTGCCTTTCACTTCTCAATACCACAGGATATGTATTCAATGGATAACATATTAATGGTCTGGGCTCCACATTGTAAAAGGAAAAATCTCGCTTTCTATGGAACCCATGACAATCTTTACCATCGTACCAACTGTAACAATAATACATAAGCATATCTAAGATAGTTAAGATCCCACCACTTTTAAAATGAAATACATTTAATAAACGCTTATCATATTCTATACGTCAATTCTATTTAATTCATTTAAATTTTCATTTAAATAATGGATGCAAAATAGGAAGTAGTAAAAGTCTTCAAAACACAAAATGGGGAAATTCAACGGCCATACAACATAGCCTGCATCGATGGGGGCGCGGGTTAAGGCATCAGTATCGCCCGGATTGGTTTGATAATGAAGGAGTGATCGAGGTTTAAATCCCAACCGGGATTACTGAGTGTAGTTTATCCTAAACGAATTTACAAGCTCTCTTCGCAAATGCATATACATTTTTTCTCAAGTTTATCTTCTTCATCTCTACCCCATTAGTGTAAATACGTAAACTCCCGGACCTATTACAAATAATAATAATAATAATAATATTAATAATCAGAGAAAATAAATAGTTTAGTCATATTTAGATGCGTTCGAAACTAACATTTGTTATTTGTTTTAAGATATTTTTCTTTGGATCTTAAAACGAAATTTCAAATCCCTAATTTCCGAATAATCCTCTACAGTGGTCGAATGGTCTATATCGGTGGTATTCAACCTTTTCTGTTTGCGTAACCCCAGGTTGATTACCACTTATATAGTCCCTTACAATTATAATAATTGTACAAGTAGCAGCAATAAGCCAACTACCGACTCTAAGGTGGCTGCGTTATCCGATAGCTCGTGATCTAAAAAAACACACATTTGTAGCTGACGATTTCCACACGTCCATCATAGACTCTGCCTTAAAATATGAGTGAATAATGACCCTGTTCACGGGACGATTCCTGGATAACTTAGTGGTTGGAATATTGGCGTACTAAGCCAAAGGTCCCGGGTTCGATTCCCGTGTCCAGGTGTCATTTTTCAATTTTCAGAAACTTATATAAAGCTTCACTCTCGCAAGAGACTGGATTGCCGATGACGAGGAGCTCGGGGTTCGAATCCCAGCCATGTGTACTGAGGGTGGTTTTTCCTGAATGTTTTTACACTCACCCCCCACACAAGTTTGTGTGCAATTCCTCCACCCTCCCCTAATGTATATATGCAGATACCCTGGAAGGACAGTGAGACGTGGATCATGGTACACACAGATGTCCACAAGAACATCTCCGGTTCATAGCCTCGGACCTGGTCTCTGATCTCACTACAGCCAGTCCTCGAACTTAGTTACGACATAGACAATAGTTATAACAACTGTCTAGAATAACATAAAAGGTTGTGATTGGATTGCGATACGGAGCTCAGAGGAATAACAAGAAGGCATCAAATGGCTTAGAGAGTTTTTTTTTCTATTTGAGATATTTAGCGTGCACTTTCTGAACCGACTGATTATATCAATAGGAGAAGCGCTATGAACGAGGGTGAAAGGACCAACCAACTTTGTCGAGAAAGCTATTTTCACATACCTTCTAGGGTTATTTTATACGCCACAATCGATATGGGACCTACGGCTTTACTTCCCCTCCGAAGGAAGTTGTGCTACAGATTTTTATCACCCAAGAAAAATCCGTAGACGCTGGTTGGATTTGAACTCACCAACATTGAGGTCCTGAGACGAGATATTTACTACCCTAAGACCACTGAGGTCGACTAAATAGTATCTATTTATCATTGTTAACTTAACAATTGTATCTTAGGACCCACTTATCACTATTATCAAGGCCAGAAGATTAAGGTTAGCAAAGAATTACAATGTATAGATAACAAATGTTAGTAAATAAAAGATACGTGAAACACATGCGAGTAAACCAAAAGTAAACCCATACATCTTTTAAAAAAATATTTTTTTTTATGTAGGAAATAGTGAAGTTGCCATGAACTTGATAAATTCAGAAAAAGGTTTTAATAAGTTTCTACTTGATAATATATTTTTTCTAAGAAATGATACAAAACAATGCTTTAACTCGTGATTATTTTAAATTGATTTTTCTACTACTGAATTCTACTAGGCAATTCACTGCCTAACACAGAACTTGTGAGTAGTTCAAGAGCTGTCCTTTGCTCTCACTTTCACCTAAGTGTAGCAATAAAACACGTTTAACCACGGAAATTAAATTGCAACCCACAAACAATTTAATATGTTTATGAAATATAAAATTGAAATCTACATGTATACAAGATTCTGAATAGTTGAACTTCATCTTGAAGTCAAAAAACGTACCTAAAGAAGTTTGCTCTGTGCAGTTGTCTGTTGGTCTATTTGGTGTATACACGCATGGAAATGAAACACTAAAGGTGCAAATTACAAAAAATTAACCCAATATATTTTTATTAGGTTCGTATATTATCAGAGCAGAACTCTATTAAAATTGATCTCAATTAGATAAATTACAGTAGAAATTTTTCTTTTAAAAAGTAGTTCCAGACAAAAAATATATATGAAAAGGGATGTGCACTTTTGGTTTTGCAAAGTAGGCCTATTTTATGTTATTTTAATTGAGAGTTTTAAATAATTAATACTAAAATTATTTCTTGCTAGACGATGGAAAAAATAAAAATAAATCTTCTATCAGCATTTTAATAGTATATTAGTGCAAACTACTAGTAGTTCTGTGGACAATAGACCTCGCTTCCTTCATGTTAATATCATTATTACAGTCTTAAGATTTCTCTTTGGATTTCAAGTTGAAATATCTCCTATAATTTCTCCTTTTAAGTGGATATATTTTCTTGGTGATCATGTTAGGCAAAAAAATAAATGAATATTATAGTCAACAGTACAACCTATTCGTATAGGATGATTATTGTTCACGTGGAATAAGACGTCAGTCTCGCAATGTATGTCAAGAATTTAAAAAAAATGTCCATTTGATACTCGATCGATAAGCTTGGAATGTTAAATTTAAATAACTTGAGATGAGCTACTAAACGAAAAACCTTTTGATCGGCAGCCATCTTGAACTGGATAACCAGTTTGAGAAACCCTGTACTGCACGTAAGTTGCTCGGCGTAGGCTCAAAGAACTTCCCTGACCAATTTAATTAAAATTGGTGACAGTTTTCACGGAACAAAGATACTGACAGACAGATGAGATGACCAAATTGTCAAGATAAAACAAAACCTCATTACGCTCAGTCAAAAACGTTTGAACCAATCCACTCCATCTTTTCGTAACAAACGCACGTTTCTTCAGCCACTTGCAACCACACAGTAACCAATCACAGCGGTCTTTCTGTAGCACACCGACACTATACTATACGGAGGAAGGAGCTTACACCTGTGTTATAGAATCTAGCGAGGTGTATTCACTTTGTATCTAAAGGGAGTAAATGATCACCACCGTCATCGAATACAAACTGTTGGTAAACTAACTCTGGCGGGAGGATGCTCACAATAGCCCTTGCCGAGTCGGTGAACAATGGCCGTGCCAGAGTTAGGCTCTGTGACTGGAAATATCAGCCACTGGAAAATATTGGATGTGTGTGTGTTCGAACAGTGGAAATAAACACAGGGTTTAGCCACGCTAGTCGGAACAGACACAGCCCATAAGTTAGACTCAAGGGCACCCTCTGACCACTTCCCAGCGACAACAGCTCCATTCCCGGTGGAGTAGAGATGTAGTTTACATCTTCACTGTGAAATGAAAAATATGGATTTCAAAAATGGCAGGTTTCTTGGCTATGCCGGGAATCTAACCCGAAATACTTTGCTTAGTAACTCGGTGGCGTAGTTGGCTAACGCGCCAGTCGTGTTGAGTCAGACCACCAAAGACGGGGAGATCGAGGTTCTGGTTCACTTCCTCTAAATTCAACCTTCCTAATTCCTAATCCATTAGTGTAATTAGTACTTAAGCGTATAACCCGAACGGGCAGTAAGACGCGGTGCTAAAATTCAATTAAATTAAATTTGCTTAGTAAGCATACAGCTACCGACTGGGTTAAGGCGTTGTACATAGATTAAACCTACTCTAAATGAATAAAGAATAATGTATAATTCTAGAATAAGTTAACCCACATTTATATGAAAAGAGAGAGTTGGAAAACATTTAGAAAAAACAGTCTCAGCAAAGTACATTCACAACCTTAGTTTACTTGGATCACAGCTCAAAAAGTTACTAGCAATAATCCCTAATGTATCCCTACGATAACAGCTGACATCTGTCACTTTGGATAATTGTAATGAAAACATATGGTAATTTATGAATGTGATAGCTAACCAAAGTAATTTAGGCCAATATTATTTATATTTATTTGAAGTCGGGCACAAAGCTTATTAATTTTTTTATTGTTTTATTCCACTTAAAAAAAATCACAGCACTTTCACTAAAGGTCTAACGAACCTAGCTTCAAAATGGTGACCGATGAATTTAAACCACGTGACGGAAACAAATTCTTTACAATGACGCACCCACGCAGTGGATTAAAATATTTTATTCCGTTAAATATTTCGAAATATGATAAAATAATCATAAAATTATTTATTATACATAAAAAACGACAAGTATTTTCTCTTTTCCAAGTAAATACGATGCCTGTATTAAAAGGTATTAATGTATGCACTATATTACACATTATAGATAACATTCCAAAACGAAGAATAAGTACTTTTAATTATGTTTAAAATATTATTTTGGATTGGGTAAAAATAAATTACTAAAAGTAATGAAATAGTGTGGTAAAACTTAAGCTTACGTTATTTTAAATGTAGAATATAACATCTAATCAAAAAAATTTAACATTTATAACAAAACAATGATCTTTTACAAGATTGTTGGCAACCCAAAACCTAAACATATGATTACTAAACTGTCATCCAGGTAAAAAAAAAACCTATCATGAACAGACCGGTATTCTAGCACTGATATCCCTCTCATCGGCGGTCCACTTTAACAAGAGAGTGACACATTAGACCATGCTAGCGCCGATACGGGTTGCCTGGAGCATGGAACAGAAGATGAAGAAGGGAGGCTAAAACTTGGTGTAAGAACTCTGAAGGTTCTGTATCCTTAAGATTGTCCTTAAGGTCATTCTACCATCAACATTTTACTGCACATTTTTAACAAGTATATAAAAGTTATAAGTAGTGATTGACTGACTTCAAATCATGACAGTTCACAGGTTATAAAGGGTCAAACTTGCTATTTTATGCTTTTCCCGTACCGTTGTTAAGGTACAGTAATTAATGTATGGGGCTGAAATTTGATATAACTAAACATCCATATATTTATGTTGCACAGAATGCAGTATTTACAATACTATACTTCATATAAATGTCTAATTATACTAAATTTCAGCCCCATATTTATATAACTTTACCTTAACTATGGTAAATGAAAAACATAAAATAACAAGTTTGACCCTTTATAACTTGTGAACTGTAATGATTTGAAATCATTGAATTATTATTTTTAACTTTTATACACTTGTTAAAAAAATGTGAAAGAAAATGTCTACTGTCGAATCACATCGTGTGATTTTTAATTTTTTGCACACAATCCGTGTCCTTAACTAAGCGATATCGCGTCACCCGATGGGAAAAATTAGCACTTTGTCCGAACGATTTCTAGAAGGGGAAAACAATACAGACTAAACAAAATCAACATTTTCATACTTGTATTTTTTGTCTATAAGTTATAGTAAAAAATAATGACTGATGAATTACATTCACTTTTATATTAATTACATATTATTAAAGGTGCATAAATTAACTACAACACGTTTAGAAAATGATAACCTTATCCATTACTAACAATGATGTGGTCATTTCTGATTCGTAGGGGAAAGTTGCCTATATTGTACCACTTTTTAAATTTTAATTTTTATTTGCCATAAATACTAACCTATGATATTAAGTGTATTTTTACACAAACCTGTACTTATTTGCTGATATATTTCTACTGTTTCAAGCTCAAAAGGATGTAATTGGAAATAAATACAGCGATTTTTCTAACTGGCTGCAATCGGTACGATATAGGAAACAGGTTTCCTAAATTGTACCACCCATGTCCTAAATCGTACCACTACAGTATTTATTAGGAAGAAGCTACTAATAGAAATATAATATTATACTACATTGTAATGTGATTCTTCGGACGAAAACTAATTGGATCGGACACATTCTTAGGAGGCACTATCTTCTGCATGACATCATTGAAGGCAAGGTTGAGGGAAAGAGAAGCTTAGGAAGAAGAAGGTTTCAAATATTGGATGACTTTAGGGAAGGAAGAAAATGCTGGGAGCTAAAAGAAGAGGTGGAGGACAGGACGCATTGGCAGTCTAAGTTCACTGACAAAATAATTAATCTGTCGTGTGACAGAACACCTATTAATAATCACAGTACAGAGGTATGTTTTAGTATTTAAATGTTTATCAAAACTTTTTCTATTTGCAGTCCATACAAATAAACTGTTTTAATCCTGACTTGACCCCTGCACATCTTTCATGCACCCAGGACCAGCATACCAAACACTGCACCATGTCCTCAACAGAATGATCTTCACATACGGAACAAAACCATTCTTCTTGCTGGATTTCAATACTAACATCAGTTTGTGTTGAAGTAGATGGTAGGCTTTCTCCGTTGGTTTGCAGATCTGCTTTTTCTAAATTTCTCCACACAGATGAAACATTTTTCTTAGCATTGGCTACTTCTTTTTTTATCTTGGGCTTTACCAGTCTCAATTCATTTGCTTTGGCCTTCTCTATTTTCATTTTCAACTGTTTTACTTTGGCCTGTGCCATTTGCAATTCTTTTGCTGTTTGCAAATCATTCTTGTATGGACTGCTTGTTAGCACAATAGCTCGTTGTAGGCCTTTGTTTGTCAACCCACCTCGTTTTGACACTTTTTTTTGGGTGGGTTTGGGAATTGGTGAGATATCTTCAATTGACACATTAAGTTGAGAGGTGTTGGCTGGTCCAGCCTTTGGCTTTACTGCAACATCCGGTCGGTCATTGGTTTCATCTGCAGTAGGTGCAGTGGGTGGTCCATTGGTGACATCTTTAGTAAGTGGTGCATCTACATTGGTATCTTCTGAAGGCTCAAGATATTCAGCTGGTAAAAAGTCAGAGTCTTTAAACACATTACGGTCAACTGGCCAGACTCCACATCCACGGAATCCATTAATGGAATTCTCAACTGTCACTGCCCTTGCATAGGCTTCTGCCACAAGTTGAGTCACCTGGTATTGTGTAACACACAGTCCTGGATTGGTACGAAGCCATTTTTCAACCACTTGTGTGTAGAACCCTTTCAGTGGTTTAAAAAACGACTTGTCTAATGGCTGAACCCGATGCGTTGTGTGGCCAGGCAACTGCAACATAATTACTCCGGCTTCTATTGCTATATCCAAAGCTTCCAAGTTTTTTGAATGTGTTGTGTGGCCGTCTAGAACTAAGAGAATTTTACTATCGTTGTTTGGTTTGACGGCAGCAATAAAATGTTTTAGCCACTGGATGAAGAGGTCACTGTTTATGAAGCCTGTTTCAGAAACCTCAGGTGGAGCCCCAACTTTTAATTCATTAGCCATTCTCATGCGCTTAAAAATTAACATGGGAGGGACATAGTCTAAGTAGCGCTTGAGAGTTGGCTTTGAAATACCGTATTGGCAACAGCATTCATTAAAACCCATGTCCCCATTTCTATAACCTGCCAGGGTCACGTTCCTTATCCGATTCACTCCAAGCTCCATATTTTGCCTTCGTCATTCTGTAACACACACGGACACTCGCGTTATTTATGTTTATCGTGGTGTTTAATAAAAGTTTGGTGAAAAATAGCAAATATGGAACAAGGAAGATTATAGGCCCCCAATTCGTACCGGTACGAATTAGGAACCCACTTGTGGTACGATTTAGGCAACATCCTGGAGCTTTAAACATAACCTTATTTATAACCTCAAACTATTGCTACGATAAGAATAAACCATAGGTTTCTTGTAGAATTGGTTATATTACAATAATATATTCATGAAAACAAGTAAAACATACCTTCGGGTTCAGTATTTCCTTAGATACAAAGTCCAAAAATTACATCCAGATCTACTGAAACTAAATAACATTAATAAAAGCGTTCAACGTGGTCATACCAGTGTAATATTTTCGTGGGCTACTTAAAACAATGGGAGGTTCAAAACATAACCCCTAGAGCACTCTACCATAATCATTTCCCCGAAAATCAATGGTGGTACGATTTAGGTGGTGGTACAATATAGGCAACTTTCCCCTACATCGATATTCCTTTATTTATTTATCTGTGGTTTTTACTTCGAAGTCTTTCGTAACAATAGTCCTTAAGTATACCCTGATTTTGGTTGGAAGAACAGTAGAGAAAATCAAAACATATTTCTTTGTGGCCAACATTGATAACATTTTCTTATATTATTAGTGTTATTTGATAGGTATTAATAATATCTATCAAAAGTTTCATCTGTAGATGACATGACTTTATGTATGGATATATTAACATTGTTTTAGTAACTTTAGTAACTAACTTCTACTGTTCTTCCTACCAAAATCATACTATAGGTAAAATTGATCCCCCTTCTACAAATTGCAACGCACTATGGACCAATGAATCAGAATTTTGTGGACAAAGCAATCTAAACTCTGGAGTAGAACTCTTCTTACAGACTACGGAGTTGCGATAGAAACATACACGAATTAAGGTCCATATTTTTCTTGTTTTATAACACATAACTTTTTTAACAAAACTAACTAAAATATGGTTTCAGCAGAAACATTGAGTAGACCTATAATCTTCCACATATCCGCCACTGCGTTATTTGACACGATACTTTTAAACGAGGAGAAAAATTCTTGGTCAGACTACGTAATGCCAATGACAGATATTCAAAAAATATTTGGGACTACCATGAGTAAAAATTGAACTAAACGTATCTACTGAAACAATATTTTATTTATTTATCCCAAAACATGTTTTCCTTAGTAAAAACTGAAACAAATGGACCTTAATTCGCGTTACCTTTCATCCCCCCTTAAAACAGTGTATGTAGATTTTTTTCAAGAAAGACTATGAATTAAGTGTAAGTTTGGCTAAGTATAAGATACTTATGCTTTATTAATAGTAGACTCTAAGTTCAATACATTTCGACTACTTACTTCAGTCGGTGATCCAATTGGTGAGTTAATCATATACCAGGTTCGATTCTCAACCTGGCAAAAAAAAAAATGAAATGGGAGTCAACTGTTCACAATGCTGTTTCGATGGGTATTTTGTTTTATTTATAATTATATTCGTTTGTAAGTCCTGTTCTTATTTAATCAGTTTATTCAGAAAGTGCAAGTTAGATATCTGTAGTAAAAATAATTCAATACAAGATTTACAATCTAATGGGTAATGATGAGGAGGATATTTTAGAAGAACTGTACCACTTAGAGAGGTTAAGATAAGGACAGTTTGGGAAATCGTTCCCCAAAGATTCCCGTCAAATATCACCAAAGTGTAATGCTTGTCTAAAGTGTAAGACAGCTTGGACCTCTGATAGAAGTGCCCTTTTGTTAAGTGTGTTTTAAATCATAACGATTACTAACAAATCTAAATTTCAGAACTACAGTATAAGCTGGATAATCCGACACCATGAAAACCAGCCTAATATCAGAATAATGAAAGTGCCGTATTACTTAAATTATAAAGAAAGGCCACTAAAAAAAATACTACATACTTTTGGTCAGGAATTTTTCGATGGTAGTATGTTTTATGCAAGTGTATGTTCTGTTTAATATTTTCTCTTAATTTATGGTAATCGGTGTATTATCCATCGTATTTGTTTCTTCAGACCATTGCATGCTGGTATCGAGTAAGTGCATATTTATATTTGATGCAGAGGCTAGGTAATCGTACTCTTTCATTACATTCTTCTGTTGAATCAGTTTCCTCACTCTATCAAAAAACACTAAAAACACGCCTTAGTTCACAGAAATGACACGTGTTTCCTGCTTGAGACGTAGGGAAAAAGAGCACTGTATACTATAGGAGTCCACGAGGATTGGGCAATGAAGAGAAGAGGGCATAACAGGTCGGATTACTGGGTGTATCGAGCTATTGAGTTTGAACATTTTTGTAGCAAAAACCTTAGATCATTGCTGCCGGGAGGGTTGACACAGTGGTTTCCACTAGGTAAAGCGGGGTATGAGTTAAATAAGCTGTACTGGGAGAGTGATCCACTTTATATCTCCTTATCCTCAAATCCTTTATACATGATAGAGCTGATGCATTTCACTCAGACTTACTCGCTTCATCCCGTTTTCTTGGATTGTTTAGTTTATTTCTCATTGGGCTCTTGAAATAAATGGTTATTTGTGTCACTTCAAGACTCTTGCCTCTTTGATACTCTTGCAGAGAGCAAACTCTTGTGTCTTTGATACTCTTGCAGATAACAGACTCTTGCGTTTGGATACAAGTGTGTCTTGGATACTCTTGCAAAGAAAAGTCTCTTGTGTCTTGGATACTCTTGTAGATAACCAACTCTTGTGTCTTGGATACTCTTAAAGAAAACATACTGCTGCCTCTTGGATACGCTTGCATATACCTGATTCTTGCCTCTTGGATACTCTTGAGGATAACAGGGTCTTGTGTCTTGGATACTCTTGCAGAGAATGGACTCTTGTGTCTAGGATACACTTGTAGATAACCAACTCTTTTGTCTTGGATACTCTTAAAAAAAACATACGGCTGCCTCTTGGATACACTTGCATATAACTGACCCTTGTCTCTTGGATACTCTTGAAGAAAACAGGCTCTTGTGTCTTGGATACTTTTGTCGAGAACAGACTCTTGTGTCTTGGATACTCTTGCAGAGAACAGGCTCTTGTGTCTTGGATACTTTTGTGGATAACAGACTCTTGTGTCTTGGATACTCTTGCAGATAACAGTCTCTTGTGTCTTGGATACTCTTACAAAAAACAAACTGTTGTGTCTAGAATACTCTTGCAGAGAACAGTCTCTTGTGTCTTGGATACTCTTACAAAAACAAACTGTTGTGTCTAGAATACTCTTACAGAGAAGAGTCTCTTGTGTCTTGGATACTCTTGCAGATAAGAGTCTCTTGTGTCTTGGATATTTTTGCAGAGAACAGTTTCTTGTGTCTTGGATACTCTTGCAGAGAACAAACTCTTGTGTCTTGGATACTTTTGCGGAGAACATACTCTTAGAAAGAACGGACTCTTGTGTCTAAGATACTCTTGCAGAAAACAGATTCTTGTGTCTTGGATACTCTTGCAGAGAATGGACTCTTGTGTCTTGGATACTCTTGCATAGAACCATACTCTTGTGTCTTGGACACTCTTTAAGAGAACAGACTCGTGCCTCCTCCCTCTTGTTGCTATTCCACCTTGTTGTGGTCCTGATCAATCCCCTCCCCTCCTTTAGCGTGGCTGGTGATCCCTGTAGAGAGGCAGGTGTCTGGTCATCAGCCCGTGGTGCGTGCAGTGTGGGGAGCGGTCAACGAGCGTGAAGCGTGCAATACACGGGATATGGCACCGAGGTCAAGCTACCTGTTGGCAGGTTGGGGCAGGTGTTGGTTGTCGCTCTACCTGACTTTGTTTAAAGTGAATAAACACACAAGTGGGGGCAAATGCTACCAGAACTTTGTTTATATTGAACTCCAAGCCATGTGTCGCCGAATAAAGAATACATTTTAACATAATCGAGATCAAAAACATTTCTCAGAGGTTTAAAAACTCATGACATTTGACACTTTTACCATTTCTGACACTTGCAACTTGCAACCTCTTGCCGGTTTAGTACTCTTTCTGCTTTTAAAATGTTATTGTTTGTAGACTTTTGCCACTCGAAAGTTCTTTTCGCATTCCATTAATAATTTAAATCCTAGCTCCTCAATTATCTCGTTCATAGCCCACATGTGTTCATTTTAGTATAAGTACGATTAAATACAAGTGTTGGCTTTCAATTTCTTGAAATATCTACTCTGAGAGAGTAGATGGGATATTATTAATATTTATAAGAACATCACCAATATTAAACCAAACTTTTAAATGAATTCATCTTAATTTGCAATTATTCTTGATTCATACGGGATCTCCTGAAACAAAGTCAAGCGTGCTAGCCTCTTCCCTAATTTTGCTGACTTGGAACACTGATAATCAGGGCCCGAATTTAGATTACATGCCATCTTTGTTTTTTTGTTCCATTCCAGATAGTTCTCATATGCAAATACATTATGTTCATGATCCCCTGGTTGTGGAAGCAATTTTTTTAGGTCGTTATTTGGCCGTTCTTTGTCATTTTAGATTTTTAGCTCATATGTTTTTTTAGTCTAATTTTTGAATAATTCTTAAGCATTAATGTTGAGTAAATATATTTATAAATACTATCGATATTTTATATTTTCTTTCAAACATACAGTTGTGGAAATGAGAAGATAATGTTTGTGATGAATTATATATTCTATTTTCTTGTCTGGTTGTAAAATACACATTCCTGGTGCTACACTGCAATTAACGACGTTGCTGATTTGGAGATTTCGAAGCTATTTTGCAAGGTGGGCTGCACCTAAGGAGTCTAAGCACTATTACACTTAGACACCAATGTACAAAATAGAAAGAGGGGGAAGTATATTATAAGTTCACCCTGAGAGGGCTCTTGTCTATGGGCTGATAACCTTTTCCCTCTTCCTATGACGAGTTTACACACTGACCTTAATATTTGTGCCTTGAAAACATTGACTTGCTTCTTAATTTTACCTTTTTATTGTTTGCTATTTTAGATATACATATGCTACCACGGACCTTTTTAATCCACATCCTGGCAGGAGGACTCCTACAGGCCATTTTCGTGACCAAGCCAAATAGCCTAAGCTATAGAGGATTTATAAAAAATACTTTAACAAAAAACTACTTGAAGATAAAAATAATAACTTTGTGGAACTGTGGGACTATTTTATAATTATTTAAGAATTTATGGTTTTAGTTTTAACGTTGTATCGTTAAAATTCGCTGAGTAAAACGCAAATTTACTAACATAGGAAATCCTATCTTGACCCATCGTGGCGTCACAGGTAGGCTACGTTCTTAAGATGGAAGGGGTTGCTTTGACAGGAGATAGCTATTACTTCTGAAGCAGACATTTGTAAATCACTATTATAAAGTAGGATTCAAGAGTTTAGTTGTTAGAGGCGTCACTTAGACATTATGTTCTAGTCAGCTATCACAGGATGAAACAGACACATGAAACCTGATGACTGCAGCGTGACACATGCACCATGCACCATCAGTGTCTGAACACTTGCTAACAAGGGATACACTTCAGACAGGGAGGTACATGACGTGTTGCTGTTTGCATCATGTGCCCCTGATTGAGTGGACTGGTTCACTGCTCCATGTTTGACGCGCAGCAAGAGTTGAGTTATTGTTAGGAAAGGGCTACACTGCGATTTTACGAGATATGTGACGACCGTGACTGATTTTTATAAGTGATTATTCAATATAATAATATTGCGCGTCTGGGTTACATCAATCTGTATCTCAGTTTGTGGAAAGATTAGCCAGTACTAATGTAAGTTACTGTTTCTCAGGGGACGCCCGAATGTTCTAGTCGTACATACTTTCTGTGGAGGCTCTTTCCATGTCCCGTTGAGGTGAGATGATGGTTATAGTGAGGAGAGGATGAGGGAGATAGTGAGTATGAGGGTGTGGAATCAGTGGAAACACTTAACCTAACTTATGCCTAACTAACCAAACTCTGGTGACCGTTGGTGTGATTCCCCTTTCAGGAAAAATATCCAAGGTGCCACCCGAACCCGGTACCCCTAGGTTCATAGCCAGGTACACTGACCACTACACCATGGGGCTGGTTATGATTCCAAAGGATTGTCAGTCAGAGTGTCTTGCCGGACAAATATTTTGTCACTGTCGCACTTTGTTGCTGGATCGATGACATGTCCCACTCGCCACGCTTTACTATTCTTGTACTTGTATATTATGTTGTTTCTTATTTCGCCTTTTGATAGTAGCCAGTAGTAGCATAATTATAGATCTTTGTCAGACGATTCCATTACGACTGGATTCTCCAATGTGCCATGTTCCATGTGCTATGTTCCATATGCAATTTTATCTGATCGTTCGTTTTGTTTGTCACATGCTGTATGTTTCGTAAAAATGTTGCATTTATTTATGCTCCATCCTGTGGGAAAGTTGCCTAAGATTCCAAATTGTAATGTATGTTTTTGATTTAATCATGATCATTAATTTCGAGTTTTTGTTCATATTTTTAGGTAATTAAAAAAAATGTACGGTGCACCGCAAATACTTTCTCTCGCTTTTATCTTAAAATATACATTCATTAAAAACTCGTAATATTTGTGAAACGAAATAATAGGGCTGTATATTTCTGTAGAAACAATACACCAAAGATCATAAATGGAATAATATACACCGATACTTACTCTACGGCATTAGAAACTAGGAACACCGTTACAGAAAATTTGAGAAAAGAGCTTAAGAATCAAATTAATTTTAAAGAGCCGAATTAAAAGGTGTATATATCTGGTTATAGCTCAGAAACTATTGGTTTTATAAATATATATTTCAAGTAAAAGATTTGTACCTTTATTAGTAGGCCTACTTCGACTTTACTATGATAAGATATTTCTTATATCAAATAGTTGCTGAGAATTGATGAAAATTGAAAAATTTCTCTCATGTAAAGTACCCTCAAAGTCATTTTAATGATAAAATGAGAATTTCCATTTGGTTTATAGTAATAAACAGTGTCTAGATATAAAATTTAATCAAAATTGTTAAAGCGAATTTCGAGAAAATCGATTTTTCCTCTTTGCCTATCAGTAAACCACCCTTAAATTTAGGGCTGAACATCTATTTCCAAAAAAACCTCGGGGTGATCTTATGAACACCCCAAATACCAAGTTATAGCCCAATCTGTAACATAGTTTCAGCTCCAACTCAAGGTACAGACAGATGGATAGACAGACAGACGGCATTACGAAAACAACTTTTTTTTGTTTCAGGGGGTCATAAAACGTCGACATTTATCATAATCTCGAGTTCAAATTTTTTGACGATCACAATACTTTCTCTTCGAGCTGTCAAGAAAAAGTAAAATTTGAAAATTTTTATGTGATCAAAATCTGGGCCCTGGTAGCTACTAGCAAACAAAACCCCAGACTAATCAACTAATGAACTCTTCCACAAATGTCTAGACTCTTAATCTCAGTTGTCATGCTTCACTTGTTCTACATCTTAGTTCATCTTTTTTGATCGATTTTTCGTATAAGGATTTAATATGGATNTCTTAGTTCATCTTTTTTGATTGATTTTTCGTATAAGGATTTAATATGGATGGATGATTAGCGCCTTGAACCTCCCGATATTACTTTATATACTTGTAAGCTTAACACAAATAATATTGACTTCCTATACTGTTGCATATGCCCACATGGTTTAAGGCGTCAGGCTTGCAGTAGACTAGATTTCTGATGGTGGGGGGGTCAATGTATCGAATACAGGACGGGTGAATTGTGTGAGGGGGGTCCATATATATTATTTATAGTTCTATGTCCACGCTAATGGGGGCTAAATGTGGGAGGGGAGTTCTTCGGTGGCCGCGTAGTCTAACGCGCTTCTTTCGTGTTAGACTAGACTGCTGAAGACGGGGAGATCGGGGTTCAATCCAAGTCGGGTGCAGTGAGGGTTGTTTTTCCTAAATGGTTTTCAACTCACCTTTAACACTAATGTGGGTGCACTTCCTCTCAATTAAACCTTCATAATCCCTAAACCGTTAGAGTAATTAGTACATAGGTGTATAACCCTAAAAAATGTATATTTGTTAGATTAATCAGTGTATTTTCTAGTCCTCTCTCCATGCTAATGTGGGTGCACTTTATATAAAACAACCTTCCCCATCTCTAGCCTTTAGATTAAACCCTTACTAACTTTGGTGTCCAAAGTAAAGATTAAAAATTAAAATAAATATTTCAACTAAATGTGACTCTAGATTAGAATTACTTTAAGGAATCTTGTGTTTGACTTATTGAAGTAACTCCATCTGTTACAAATTAAGTTCTCAAATATGCAATTAATTAGTTATTTACTCCATACCTAGCAATTGTCTTAGTGGACGATAGATCCAACATGTTTCAATCCACCCTGTTCAACTCATATCCAAATATATTTATATATAAATAATTTATACATAATATATACGTTATACAAATATATATATATATATCAAACGCTGTGAAATATGACCAAGAAATTAAAATTAAAAACTAGCTGGAGAAACGATTGACCCATTTCTCCATTGATGCATTTAGTTTAGAAAGTACGTATCATTGTTGAAACAGCAAACTAAAAGAGATGTTTCAATAAACAGTTTGTTTCTGATGGTCAAACATCTGGAACAGACATGTCATATACTTGGTTCCTTCTAACTGATAATTCATACTTCTGGAACAACAAATTGTATGTTATTAGCACAGACAACATATATCTAGTCTAGCAAATAACATGGAGGAACCTTCAATGAGGATAGGTTATATCCTGTGAGCTACCGTATCTATTTCCACACTGGATATACACATATATCGGTGGGCGTAGAAAGGTGGGGGTCCGGACCCCCCATGAGATTAACTGGAGCCCCTGGAATTTGTTGGACGCCCCCTTAGAGGGGGGGGTCCAAAAATACATATAAGAACCTAATGTTTAATTTTTTACTCTTTATTACAGTTTTAATTGTATATGTCATCAACTAAATATTAGTTAATGAACATTTTAATATTCAGCTTCAAGATACATCTTGTAAGACTTCCGACTGTAAAATTAGCTCTGTCAACATTTCAAATAATGTACTTCTTTTCTCGTACATTCATATGATGTAGAAAAACAAAGGGCGTTTCTTGGAATGAGCCGAGCCGAGCCGAGAAGGTGGGGCAAACATTTTTGTTATCACCTGTAAGATCCTACTTGAGGAATCACCCTAAGAAAATAGCAGTTTAAATAACAGAACAAGTGTTAGAAGTGGATTTTGTAGCATATGTAGGTAGGTGTAGTTAGGTTTACTACCCTTCCTCCACCCATCATCTCAACATACCTACTTACTCAAAATATTATTTGATAACTATGAAAAGTTTGAAAGAAAGTACCGAGTCAGGGGGGTCCAAACCCCCCTAGAGTTTGTTAGTGAACCCCCTATAAAATTAGCTTCCTACGCCCTTGCCTACATCAGTGGGCACGTGGACCAAACGTCAAGCTCGCCTGATCTGAGATGCAGGTAACGGGGACGCTGGCGTTCGAATCACAGTGGTAAACAAAACATTATCGTTACACTGAAACAATTGAAGAGCCGGTGTCACTACCCTGGAACAATTGAATATGCTGGTGTTATTACCCTGGAACAATTGAATAGCTGGTGTTATTACCCTGGAACAATTGAAGAGCTGGTGTTATTACCCTGAAACAAATGAAGAGCCGGTGTCATCACCATGCAACAACTGAATAGCTAGTATTATTACCCTGTAACAACTGAATGTATAGTGTCATTACCCTGGAACAACTGAAGAGCTGGTGTTAATGTTACACTGGAAGAATTATTGAATAGCTGCTGTTAATGTTATACTGAAACATTTGAAGAGCTCAAGTGTCACTACCCTGGAATAATTGAATAGCTGGTGTTGTTACAATATAACATTTGAATATATGGGGGTTGATGCAACTAAGTATTTCTTAACCAAACAATTTGTTAAGTATGACTAGATTCTAATGTAGACTAAGTTACCTAGACCAAGCACTTTGTAAAGGAAACTAGTTTTGGATGTAACTAAGTGTACATAGGTCAAAAAGTTTGTAAAGTTGAGTAAAGTAATTGTAATCAGAGTGCTGGATCGTCACGTCAACAATGAGCCCTCGAGCCAAGCTACTGCAAGTTGTGGCCGTCCCCATTGTTCCGAAGTTTGAGACAGATTGTAACTTGATGTGTGAGTCTCCATTCTCTTAAAACTCACGTTAAAAGACACGAGATAAGGCGTGAGATGTGTGCAGAATCCTATTCTCGGCGGGGCCCTTTGTGGTTCTTCCGGGGCCGCTGTTCGTCGATCACGCAACGGTGCGTCTGTTGTTCCAAAGCGCTATTGGAGCTAAAACCTGCTCTTACTCCTCGGGAAGCTTGCGCTTGCTTACCTGGTATCGGAATTTGAGAACATAAGAACTTTAAAAAATATATCTTAGTACGCTTACAACACCAAGGGTATAAGGGGCACCACCTACCTGGAGGGATACATCGTCACCATTCATTATTTATTATGTCAATGGCAGTTTTGAAAGTTAACGAAGATGCTTACTTATTGATTTCAAATCTATTTTGCGAAGCGGGTTGCGTCTTAGCTTGACGGGTCTAAACACTACAAACACTACAACACTTAAATGCCTTTTTTTTAGCACCACATCTTACTACCCGTTTGGGTACTGATTTTACTAATAGTTTTATGGATTAGGAAAGTTAAATATTTTAGGAAGTGTACAAATATTTACGGGGAGAGAGAGTGAAAAACAATTTTTTGAAAAACCACCCTCAGTAGACCCAACCAAGGTTCAAACCTCTTTCTCCTCGTCATTAGCAGTCTAGTCTACTGCGAGAGTAGCGCGTTAAACCACGAAGCCACCAAAGCGGGTTTGGATGCCAATGTATGAAATAGAAACATCAATTTATTCTAAAACTGATTAATGAAATAGTCATAAGAATGGGCTTATGGTTTTCCTAATTGGGAAATTAACTTAAGGTACGTTAACATTTTAGACGGTGCAAAATGCTAAAGGATTTATAAAATTGTTATTTTAATTCAGTTATGGATAAATAATAAATCAATGGAAATTAAAACAATTCACTAATAGGGATATGTAAATACATACATTATTTTTAATTATTCCGATGATTTCAACATGTTCAAACATTGTATGTAAACTTGTATGATGGATAACAACCCATTTTTGATTTGTTTCTGCTCGGATACTAAGAGATTAAAAAGCTTACCACGTGTCTTTAGTGTTTTGTTTTGAACAAAAGATAAAATTTGTTACTTACATTTCAATAAATGTATGTTGGATAGTTTTTCAATGTTCTATCTTGTTTCTAGGATCTTCACTTTTCATCGGTAACTGGCTCTTGGGACCTCCTGATTATATCAATAATTTTAGACAATTTTTTTAATATCCAATAATATTTATCTGTAATGCGGAACATCGCAGCTTTGGGATTGATTGAATATGACTTTTAAAAATGTATCTTCATCTGAATTGTGTTAATTTAACTTTGATTGATTCAGTTTGACATAAGAGCTTACAATATATAGCTTTATTTTACGTGAATTAATTAAAGTCTCTTTTAAATTAGGAGAGTTAAATATACTAAATAATATGTAGTTACAAATTTATATTTCACTTTTCATGGGAATAACTAGAAAAGTTACTAGACCTATACGTTAACGTATCCATACACGTGATGTTATTTTTGGCTGTCAATTTTAATGGATACATTAATAATAGTGTAAAATACTATCATTATTTACAAATTTTTTAAAATATATTTTCTAGAAGTTTTTTCCTGTCAAAATTCCTATTATAGGGCCTATATACAATTCAAACAGAAAATAAGACTTTAATGTATTACCGAGGACCACTTGTGTATTGTAACGCTCATCCCACTCACTCTCTACTTTGTCTTTATGAATAATATGACAGCTATTAGAACAATCCAACATTTGCTTGTTCTAACGAGGGTCTAAAACCCTTTTACATATATATGCACAGGGTTGGGATTAAACCTTGGTTTACTGGTTACAATCCAGTAACACGTTTAAAAAGCTTTAGTAACACTATCATACAATTGGTTTTTACTTGAAATTTTAAAATTCACATTTTATAACTCAAATTTATACACATTTTTAACCAAGTTCTTGCAAATCCATATGTTATTTAATATGTAAATAGGTCCTTTCACATTCATTGATCCACTGGTATATATGTAATCCTGTTCTAATGTAATCCTGTCTAAAGCTCTACTAGGATGGACAGTCGACATTTCATGAGACTCTCTTAAGGTTGTATCTGAATATAGATATATCGCACTGGTGGTCCCATCTTGGCTAGTTTCGAGGTGAAAGGAGGGGTCAAGGTTCAAATCCAAGACAGTTCTACAGTAATGTTTTTTCCCTTGAACAGTTCCACATCCTCCCGCTACACACATTCTGGCACACTTTGTTTAAAATACTACTTTCTTTATCTTTCGTCCATTAGTATCGATTGCAAATAGATCGGATGGTTAATACGATGAAGAGCACGAAAATGTATGTATAAAATTATATTTTTCATTTTGATGTTCACATGTCTCGATATTAAATGACAGTTTTATTTTGCCAAAGAGAGAGCCGACTGCTAGTTTAAATAGTAAAGCTTTCATCTGTGAACGAGCGACTCGTGCATCATCCAGGAGGACACAAAACGCCAGTCCCATGGTTCAGTTCCCACACTATACTAACTACACTGGTAGTTACGTCATGGTCAGTAAACGTATTATTTCAGTAAACACCGGTTACTCGAGACAAGTCTTGTTATCCGCGTACGTTCTGAGTTCACACGGTTAGCAGACGACCAAATCTCGAGATTTGGTATCGTGGTCATTAGATAATCCATGAAACATTCCATTAGTGACATCATGGGGGCAGCTTTAATAGAGCCATTGGCAAGTTTGTCCTTTCACTCGGTTCTGTCCTGACCGACCAAGCAAAGGATGAGTTTTCAATGACGTTTATTCTTATTTCTTCTTTTTTAGGCAGTGCGACTTCTCAAAATTCACTCACCCTATGTTGTTGTTCTTTGATTTGTTTTTGTTCCCTGTTACGCGTTTTAATATCTGTTTAATCTATCCGAATATTTGGATAGGAATGATAAATGTAATATTTTAGAGAAAATGTACTTACATCTGCGTAAAGAAAGGGAAAACAACTTTAGAAAAAATCACTCAGAACACCAAGCCACCTGCCTTGGTGGGCGCATAGTGTAAGGCGTCAATCTAGTGTTGACTAAACTGACAGTGGCAGGTAGATCTGGATTTGAAACCCAGCCAGGTGTATTGAGGGCGTTTTCAAAATTATTTTCTATTTTCCCTCCATGCAAATTCGTGTACACTCCCTCTAAATTAAAACTTACTCATCTCTAAATCACTAGCTTAATTAGTGCATTTACATATAATCTAAATGGGTAGTAAGACAAGATGATAAACAAAATCCAGCCGGGACTCGAGTCTAGCCATCTTGTGATTGTCTGCCGGCTTAATCTTGTGCTCACAAGCGCAGAATCCAGCATGTTACCTTGTTAAGCCTTATTTTAGTATCTGAAGTAACCGATAGCCAGTGCTCATTAAGAGTTTTTCAATATTGTTTTGTCTCACTTTTATGAATCGTAGCCTGTTTTAGTGTCCGATTGCTCTGAGAAGTCACTCTCACAATAGAGTGGATTGCCACTGACGGGAAGATTGGGGTTTGAATCATGTTAGGGTGTTTGACCTAGATGGCTTTACACTTTCCCTTCAGCAAATGTTGGTAAGAATCCTCTAAATTAAAAATTTATCATCCCTAACACACTAGCGCAACTAGTAAATATATGTACAAACCGAACAGGTAGCCAGAGGTGGTGCTAACTAATATATATAATGTGGATATACTTTTTATAGCTTAAAAATAAATTTAAAAAAAGTTAAGTTTAGTTGTTTGAAAAGACAACCAATAGAAACA
The DNA here is from genome assembly GCA_902151455.1 of Timema bartmani. Lineage (NCBI taxonomy): Eukaryota > Metazoa > Arthropoda > Insecta > Phasmatodea > Timematidae > Timema > Timema bartmani. The sequence goes on along the minus strand of CABFWB010003250.1, from coordinate 37,021 downwards.
TGTTTTAACCAAATAATATTCAAGAAATTCACCCTTGTCAATTTTTTGAATGACACCCTAAGCCTGGATAGTTAAAAAAATGCATATAAATGTTTATCAAAATAGTGCAAAATGAAAATTTTGGATTATTGATATTAATAATAAAGGTGGAGGTATTGATCATTTGGATATTTCCAAACATTCCAATTAGAGTAATTTATCTTAGTAATAATTAATGTTCATATACAATTTGCTATGGGCCTATTATTACCCCTTGGGGTAGCACTTAGAATTATCTATAATGCTATTGCCCCTTGGGGTTGCACTTAGAATTATCTATGCTGCTATTACCCCTTGGAATCACGCTTAGAATGATCTATGATTCTATTACCCGCTGGGGTTGCACTTAGAATTATTTATGAAGCTATTACCCCTTGGGGTCGCACTTAGAATGATCTATTTTGTTATTACACCTTGGGACAGCACTTAGAATGATCTATGATGCTATTGCCCCTTGGGGTTGCACTTAGAATTATCTATGATGCTATTGCCCCTTGGGGTCGCACTTAGAATGATCTATTATGCTATTGCCCCTTGGGGTCGCACTTAGAATGATCTATGCTGTCATTACCCCTTGGGACAACACTTAAAGTGATCTATGTGGCTATTACCTCTTGGGGTCACACTGAGAATAATCTATGATGCCATTACCCCTTGGGACCGCACTTAGAGTGAGTTATGCTGCTATTACCCGTTGGGACCGCACTTAGAATGAGATATGACTCTTTAAGTACACTGCCTGACAACAGGGGAAGCCTCATCTGCCCAATGGTTCAGCCAATTTTTATATGAAGGATGTTGTTTGAAAGAAAACCTACTAGATCTACTTTCACGTACTAATGCGTCAAGTCATGTGATCTACAGCTGTAAACTTTTATATATAAAATAACACCAACGAATTCGTTAAATATTATCAATGCTGACTTCAAAAACAAACAAAATATATTTTTGTATGCTCTAGAAGCTGTTTTATTTTGATAAAAAATTCGAGTCTATTTTACACTAGCCATAATATGCTCAGTCCGTTTATTCGGTATGTTTGTTTGCGAGGTTCTACTTCCAATGTGGCTACATCTTTTGTCGATCATACTGGGTGATTCATTAAGGACTAGACAAAACTAGATTACTAAACAACTTAATAGCATCAGATAAAGGTTGAAGAACACCTATATACCTTCTTTATTACGACCTTTACGATTCTGAATATATCCTAAAACTGTACGTTCTAATATCGTTCAAAACAACACCTACCAAAATACATTTGTTCAGTTCCGAGTGAATCACCCTGTATCAGCCATAATAGATCATATTGACTAACAGCGATTAACCACAGTGAGTAGGAGGAAGAAGGTGAGAAATATAAAGTTTAAATTCCAAGGACTTAAATCATCATGAGCAATGAAAATATGAAGAAAGATGAAGTGCGCCAGTGTGAGCCATTCAAAAGATAAACAATAATATTTATTGGAACACAGAGGAATATATATTTAACTAGAGACTAGTGTCTTAAATATAGCTAAATATATATTATTATGTTCAACATTGAGGTTATTAACAATGTGTGTCCAAAATACAGGGATAAGGAGGAAAGTTAAAGGGAAGTTAACCCACATTAGTAGTAAGAGATAGTGGAAGGATCAAAGCAAAACACACGTGAAAAAACATTCCTAATGCACCTGGTCGAGATTTGAACCTTGTCCTCACTGTCACTAGTAATTAAATATATTTCTATACTGACACCTTAGACCATGTGCCCACCGATACCGGTTTAAGACAACATCAAGAATAAGATAAATATTCAAAGTATTTGCTATAGTGGACGCGAACCTACTTAAAAGCACGTGTTTTCTTTCTTTCTTGAAAAGTGGGCGTTAACAGTAAGCCTAGGTATGGTATCATAAATCACGAATGTAGCCTAGGTTTTACGATTAGTACCAAGCTCACTCACCGTTCTTAAACACCAATCTCATTCTTCTTCACACCACTTTCCACGGCTGGTCTTCACGGCCAGCTCCTAAGGACTGGGTAGACATAAAACCGAGTAAGGTGTGGGCAACACAAGTTTCGTATTCCTTTTGAACATCAAGTTATTTGTGTAGCATGTCATTTATATAATGTGACCTCTACAGTTAAAATTCCATAAAGACATGTATAATTCCACAAAGACAATTAAAACAAGATACCAATTACTAATCTATTCCAATAAGATGAGACAGGTGGTGACTCACTCAGAATTGATGTTGCCGGGAAACGCCCAAGCGTCGAGGAACATTGCCCCAGCGGACCATTTCGGAATAGCGAGCATTTTCACGTCTTGATCGAAGGGCACACGTCGAAGAAAAGAAAGATAATGGTCTCTGCTCGCCACACCTTCTGACAGCGCTCGTGAAAAAGTGGAGTTATATCGCAACTCTTCCCCCCTTTAGATCTCCTGAGGTAGTCCATTTTCCGAGACGGTTCTTTTTATATATAACGGATTCCCTGTAACTCACATTTTTGTATTCCATTGTATTTATTCACCGGAGGAAGAACTACTATATAAAACTTCAGCACCGAAGACTACTGGTCGCCACGATGTGTCAGTCGTCAGTCTCATTGCCGCGTCGCAGAGGACGCCTCTTCTGAGACTTTGAGTATCATGTCAGAATATCTGACGTTGCTTTCTATGTCCATCAGACATAGTTTCATGTATGAGAATGTTTTGCTTTGTTTTCAATGTCGATTATACATTGAGTACCATGTCAGAATATCTGACGTTGCTTTCTATGTCCATCAGACATGGTTTCTTTAGTCGGAATGTCTGACGTTGTCCATCAGACAGTTTCTTGGGTCAGATAGTCTGACGATTATTTCCCTATACCCATAAGGCATAGTTTAAATACGAGGGCTCTATGCTTTACGTATGTATAGGACCAGGTGATTGTGTATACTGAGTCAATGAATTTGATTTCCTTTTCTAAGTCCTTAAGACATTGTTATAGTTTTATGACACCCTAAACGGTATGACCACATTTATAATCCCTTTATGGCTACAATAAGATCATCTAACACTTTCCTCTTGGACCTAGTTAGGTCACTGACTGGTTGAAGTCACGATTGCACCCTTTTTGTGTTGCTATTTACGGTGCGCAACATATGGGAGCACTACTAGATTGAAGTAGTGGCCCGTGAGGATAATGCTGTCTTTCGGCCCCTTCAGGCTCCATATTTATCTAAGTGTTCAAAGATAGTTTGTATTAGCTATTGTATGCCCTAGTAATGGGTAAATGTATACATTTACTATTGATTGCTCTGGCAGTACTCATTAGGAAATGACCGTCCATAGTAAGATACCGTGTAGATGCCTGTTTGTTAGCCATATATTATTTGTAAAATGGAAGCTCCTCTTATAGGATATTATTCTTTGGTTTTTCGTAACTCTCCATGAGGGTTAATACAAGATTGCTAGCTTAAATAATATTATTCTTAGTAACTCTAAAAATATAGGATTTTATGCTATGTTTCTATTTTCAATTGTTTCACTATTTTTCATGATTAGACCTCTCAGGTATTAGTCTAGTATTAGCCTGGCTAGATTGTCTTTTGTATATTGCCTAAAACTCAATTACCCTTTTTACCGTTGACGAGTTGTGGCAGACGCTTCATCGTTCGAGTAAGAACGAATATCCCTATTTCTATGGTTATTAAACTAATCTAAATGTTCTATCTAACTTCTGTTGGTTCCTTGTCTGCAAAGTATTAATACCTATTCGTCCAACCGAATGTTATCTACCTCGATAACAATATACAGTTATCGTTAATTAGTTGAATTAAAAATCTTCTCACTCACATGTAATTCTATGCATTTTTGTTTGCTTTTTAATAAACCTATTTATTAAACTTATATATTTCTGTGATGCATTTTAATTCCCTGTCCTTCATCAAGTATAACTTATGTAATTATGTAACAGTAATCGTCTCTCAAAATATATATAATTGTCACTGCCCGTTTCTTCTTAGTGACGTTTGCCTAACCCAATCCCAGTATTCGGGCTTGAAGGCTGAAGAATCCATGTTTAAAACAACCGGGAGGACCACTGAATTAAACAACTCAGACTTAATTACTATTTTATTATATCACACGCACAAAAGAGGACCCTGTTCGGTCACTTTATTTTAGATAAACAAAAACAAAAGACTACCAGCCCATGCCAACAGAAAGCGACAACAGTAAGACAAAATGCGCATAGCAAATGCAATGACACACCATACACAACATACCGCCCTCCTAAAATAACACATATTTATAACAAAAAAATTATAAGGTCTTAAATAGAACAATATAAGATATGATAAACACTGGAAGCACTACTGTACATTAGTCAATTGAGTAAATTGTTAGGGGAAACAGCTATTGTATCACCATTTTGAAAACACTGAATGGCGTACGGGCAGTAGCTACTCATAAACGATTATCAAGACCACGATGTATTTCTTCCACCACTGCCAATCTCCACTGTAGGAGTGGGACATCATCGTCCTTCAGGAGCACAACCATCCCTGGTTGAAGATCGGTGGATACAGTGGTCCACTTGGAACACTGCTGGAGCTGGCTTAATTAATTGGATGACCACAACTTCCACAACCACTGGGTGCATTGTTGAACCAGTTGCCATCTAGATAGTCTGTTCATGGGAATGTGTGTGTAGTTTGACTCTGGTATTACGGTGATAGGCTCACCTATCAAGAAATGACCAGGGTTCAGACTTTGAGGATCACTGGGATCGGCTGATAATTGACAAAGAGGACGAGAGCTGAGGCAAGCTTCTATTTGTGCCAAGACTGTAAACAACTCTTCAAAGGTTAGACTTGTATTGCCTACAAAAGTCTCATGTAGGTTTTTATTGAATTGATAAAGGCCCCAAATTCACCAAAGTGAGGTGATCCTGGTGGGATAAAATGTCATTGTATACCCTCAACACTTGCAAAACCAGCCACTTATTCCTTAAATTTAACTTATCATCTTGAAATAATCTATAGACAGCTCGAAAAGAATTATTTTCCCCTATAAAATTAGTACCATTATCATTGTAGATATTGTTACTTCTTCCTCGTCTGGCAGAAAATCTATGAAGTGCCGCTATGAAGGCCTTTGTTGTCAGATCACTTACCAGTTCAATGTGGATAACCTTTGTTGCAAAGCATTTCAATATCACAGTGTAGCATTTTACCTTGATCTTGCTACGCCACCCGCCTTGACGAATTAAGAATGGACCAGCGTAATCCACACCACAGTTCATAAATGGCCTTGCTGAACGTACACGAGATTCTCGTAACTGTCCCATTAGTTGATGAGCTGCCCTTGCCTTTAACCTTAAGCATTTCATACACTTGTGGACTATTTAGCATACAACACTCTTGCCATTCACTATCCTATATCGTTGTCTGAGAGTTGCAAGTAACAACTGGGGCCCAGCATGAAGTAATATTATATGCTCATTTTGGTTGATTAATCTTGTGAGGTTGGAGATTGCTGTCAAGATGATAGGGTGTTTCTAGTTGTACTCAACCTTAGCATGCTGCAATCAACCTCCAACTCATAGAGTACTGTCCCCATCAAGGAAAGGATGAAGACTGAGAAGAGCGCTCTTCCCTCCAATTTCTTTAAGATCTTTAACCTCTTGTGGATATGATTATAGCTGTATCTGTCTGATGAAATGATACAAAGTTGATCGAAGCTCCTTCACCGTTATCGGATCTTGTTGTCTAATTTGTTGGTTTCTTGCATTGGTTGTTAAGCGAAAACAATAAATTATTACTTGCTGCAATCTGGTTAGTTATGAGAATCTCGTAACGATCTCCTCAGTATTTTGTGTCACTGCTATATATACTGCTTGGTTCTTACGTTCGGGTGTCTCTTTCCCGGATGTAATATAATTACAATGATGCCATTGATGACCTTCCTTTGACAGCCATTCTGGCCCGTACCACCATATGTTATGCTTGCAAAGGTCTTCTGGAGCTGCTCCTCTGGAAAGAATGTCAGCAGGATTGCACTGTGTTGGAACGTGTTTCCAATCAAAATCTGATGTAAAATGTTGAATTTCTGAGATCCTGTTAGCTACGAAGGTCTTCAATTTTGTAGGTTGCTGCCAGCCATGCTAACATAACTGTGTAATCCGTCCACAGATGTATGATGTCAACGAGTAGACATAACGACGATGCAATCTTCTTTACAAGTCTTGCCAAGAGTAAAGCACCACATAATTCCAAGCGAGGCAGTGATATCTGTTGCAAAGGTGCCACCCGTGACCTATAACACAGAACATGTACGCTGATGTCGTCCTGTTTGTTAACACAGCTAAGATACAAGCAAGCTCCAAATCCTGCTTCGGAAACATCTGCGAGTCCGTGTATTTAGGTGTTGGTTATAGTGCCATGACACTTAACCGATTGTGGCAATTTTAGGTTGCTTAGGAGTGACACTTGATTGTAGATCAAATTCAATTCTCCTTGTAGTTCTATAGGAAGCACATCATCCCACTGCAAAGGACATGACCATAAGCACTGCATACATCTCTTGCAATGAAGGATCACTGGTCCTAGAAGACCGAGTGGATCGAAAATCGATGATATAATACCTAGTATTATCCTTTTAGTGACTGGACATTTATGAACCTTCACACATATATCAAATTGGAACTCATCTAGTGCAGTTTGCCATAAAAAAAACCCAGAGTCTTTACTCCCTTAGAATGGTTGAAATTGGACGGGAGTTATATTTCTCTCTTCTGATCTGGGATGACTTCAAGTAGAGAGGCGTGGTTTGCACACCATTTTTGGAGTTGGAATCCAACCCTTTCCAGTGTTTGAATTAGATCTTTCTGTAACTGCTTAGCCCTGTAAATATTATCATATCCTGTCTGATGGTCATACAGGTACATATCCCTTCTGATATCTTCTAATGCTTCAGGATAGTTAGCTGATGCTTCATTAGCTAGCTGTATGAGGCATCTGGTTGCAAGAAAGGTAGCAGATGATGTACCATATATTACAGTTGTTAACTTATAGTGTTCTAATTGTGCCTCTCAATTTGATCACCATAATATGCGTTGTAAATTATAATATCTTGGGTCTATGCAAATTTTTCTGTACATCTTTGTGATATTGTTGAGGAAATTCAATTTTTGTTGATTGGTCACATTTTGTTTATTCTTAATAAGAAAATTGTTTTGTGTGTGAAAAATAAAATATATTTCTCTATAAAAACTACAACTCACTTTTGATTTAAATAATTAAGTTGAAATTAATTAAAATACACCAGTTAGTTACACGTCTTCAACAGGTTATGGGCCCAGTATATTGAGGAAATAATCGGAGGTTGGGAAATATATTGTGAGCTGGATGTTTCAATGCAAATCTTTTTGTGTTGGTGAAAGTAAACTTTAGTTGTTAGAGTAACATTTGTACAATCATGGAGGCAAATAATCAATCGGTGACTAAACTAATTGGAGAAGATAACTGGGAAATTTGGAAATCCCAGGAAAGGATAATTTTACGATCAAACAAGGTTCTTGACTGCGTCATAGGAATTGAGGTCAAACCTGAAGAGTAGGGTGCCGATTTAGCTAAGTGGAATGAAAAGGATACTAAATAGGGGCGTCACGCGTTTCACCCCTCCCCCCCAATGTTGGTTAAAAGCTTGAGAGTTGGAAATTTTGTGAGATTTGAGATCTGGAGTTGGTAAATTCTAAGCTTATTTTGTACCCCATTATTTTCTATTATGAAAGTCCTTAACCACAGATTTGTACAGACAAATTTAAAATTTTCCAACTGTTGATACCTACTCTACAAACAATTCTGACTTCAAAACCCATCAAACATTGAAAGGAGATTCATTCTGTAGTAAATTATAAAAAGCTTAGCTAATCAAGTATTTTAGTAGCGCCGTTGTCCGTAGGCAGAGACAACGGCCAGCGAGTGTATGCCGAGTGTGGTATAGACTCGACTCAGGGGCTGCCCAGTAGGGATATTTCACTCAGCCAGCAATGCTTGAAGGGGCAACATTGTCAGCCTATCTTTTGTTTATGGTTTAGTGTTTTTAGTTGTAACTTTTATGGCTGCTAGACTGTCACAGTTTTAGAAATCAAATTATCTTATATGGGACAGCCAATGCCTTAATTAGGGCTTTATTAAATTTTGTAGGCATAAATGCAGTAAATGTTAAGCAACATTTTATTGATTTCTTATCGAAAGCTCTGACTGATGAAATGAGGATATTCAGGTTAGTATTAGTGTTTGATTTTTGAAAGACACACTAATTTTTCTAGCAAGTATCCGTACTAGTTTGAATTGAACTGATTTATCTTATTCCATTGTTTATTAAACTAGGCTTTCATGAAAACAATTTAAATAGGCTCAAAGGAACAATGAAGGAAGAGGAATAATAGGGCTGTGTTACATTGTTACAACTCTTATAATTTTTCATTTGATTAAGTACACTATCTTAAACAAAAAATTAAAGTTTTTTTTCACACTTTAACATTTTCAAATTTGGGATACATTTTAAAATTCGTTATTTAGTGTTCGATTTGCATGAAATTTCGTATAACCATGTTATTTAGAGTGCTGATTTCGTATTTGCCATAAGCTATGTAATAAAATGTCAGGGGCCCACCCCTTCACCCTCACGCACTAAGTTACAATATGTTTTGAATAGTTTACTGACGTACCAGTATTAACATTTTAGGGCAACTTCCATGAAGTTACATTAGTACATTACATTAGTACAGGTATATTAGTAGATAGGTATCAAAATACTGTAGATATATTAATAAATTCAATTTTTTATTTCTTTATTTTACAGTTGAAAACGTTTTTAAATAAACATGGCCAAATTTCTATTTTTTTTGATAAAGTGACGAGCGAATTCTACATCTCAGGGAGCTGGTTAAATATTTCTTCCAAGTGTGTTATAATAACGCAGCGGTTTCCAACCTGGGCGTTGAAGCGTGTTTTGGGTGGTGTCCCAATATAGAGGTTCTAGCTTTATATTTACTTTTTCAAGGATTTTAATGGTTAGATTATATAGGAAGATTCGAAATTTTAATAGAAATGTAATTTGTTAAAATGCTAAAAACTACCAGGTTCCTTTTGGCTATTCCATTCTGATAGACCCGCCTCGGTGGCGTAGTTGGCTAACGCGCTAGTCGTGTTGAGCTCAAATGCTCAAATGTTAGCTGAAAAAATGGACAAATAGTATTGGGCTGAGGCCATTAATGCAAGTGTTTTTGTTTTGAGTCACACAACTAAGATTTTGGTGAAAGATAAAACACCCTATGAAGTTTGTTTCAAAAAAGAAGTTGATGTAAACTTCTTTAAATTTTTGGTTGCTAAGTTTTTGTGCGGATTCCAAAAGAAAAAAGGAGGAACTTAAACAGGAAAAGTTAAAGTGGTGTCTTTGTTAGCTATGATGATCACACTAAGTGTTATAAAATGTACTAACTGAAAAATAACAAATTTCTCTTGCACGTAATGTAATATTCTTTAATTAAGATGGACCAAGTAGTGACTTAAGGGGAGTAACTGCTGCCCTATTACAGCTACCTGATTGCATAAAATAATTTAAGGTTTATGTTTAAGGTGAAATTGAAGATTTTGAAAATGATGATAGAGTTGAATATGGAAAAGATTATGTAGAGGCCAACAATCAAGAAAATTATCAAGGAATTGAGAATGGACTGGAAGAGATTGAACAAGATATAAGTGTAGAAGAAGTAGAAAATCAAAGGGAAAGTTTGAGTGACAGTGTTTAAGAGTCTGAACATGCTGAATGTGAAACAATTGATGAAGGATAAAGTGGATATGCTCTCAGAAACCAAGCAAAATTTAAACAACCAATTAAACTCGAAGATTATGAACGAGTTTTCTAGCCAATCTTAATAAGCCACAAACCTTTTAAGAAGCCATGAAGCATCCTCAATGGGAACAATGGAAACAGGCCATCGTCTGAGAATTACAAGCTCTGAGTGAAAATTACGTCTAGATGGAAGTGGACTGTCCAGAAAATTCCGAGGTCATTGGTTGTAGATGAGTACTTATTAGGAAGATCAGTGAGACAGGAAAGCAGGAAATATTTAAAGAACAAGTGGGGGCAAAGGGCTTCCAGCAAACTGACAAATTTGATCCCTCAGAAAATACGCACCAGTAACTAAACTGCCAACACTTAGGGTTTTACTTGCGGCTGCTAATCATTTTGGGTTGCCTATTTACCAAATTGACCTGAAAAATGCTTTTCCCTATAGAGAAATAAAAGAAGAGATTTTTATGCAAGTAGCTAAGGTAATTGAGAAAAATACAATTTGGAAACTAAATAAATCTACATATGGTCTGAAAAAATAACCATGTTATTGGAATGAAAAATTTATTGTTGGTACATAATAGGTTTAAAGATCTTAACATTACTATTGTTTATACTACAGAATTGAAGGATAAAACAAACTTTATGTTCTGGTTTTTGTAGATGATCTTTTGATAGTTGGTTCAAGCCCTGAAGAAATTGTATCCGTGAAGAAAGTATTATGTGATAATTTCAAGATGAAAGATATGGGAACAGTTTAGGCAATATTGGTATACACATTTATCAGAACTTGAAATCCGGAATTCTTGAAATTTCGCAGGAAAAATATTTTACAACAGTTTTGAAAACTTTTGGTATGGAAGAATGCAGACCAGTAAGTACACCATTGGACCCTTCCATTAAAATTTACAAATTTAAGCGATACATTTCTGAAAGTCAAGAGGTGGAAGCAATCTACCGCAAATTAATTGGATGCCTGATGTACGGAATGTTGGGGTCAAGGCCTGACTTGTGTGGATCAGTGGGATATCTCAGTCACTATAAAAGCTGTGCTAGCCAAGTATCATGGAAAGCATTAAAACGAGTGCTACGATACATTATAGGAACTATTGACTTGAAACGTATATATGACCGAAATTGAACCCATACTTAAATAGAATGCTTTGTAGATGCAGACTGGGGAGGAGACTTAGAAGACCGGATGTCTACAACCGGTTACACCTTCATCGTTTTTGGGTCTTGTGTTTCTTGGTGATAAAAGAAATAATGAACAATGGAATTATCTTACACAAAATCAGAATATGTTGCCTTAAGTTTAGCAGATATGCAATGATATGCAATTTGCAATCCGGGTAGCCAAGAACCTTGAGCACCACAAGAAGCTCAAATACATAGACACACGGTACCATTTTGTTCGTGACAAGGTTTCTGGAGGAGTAAATGAGGTTTACTATGTGTCGACAGAATACCAACAGGCAGACCTGTTTACCAATATGTTTAATAGAACAAAGTTAAAGAATTGACATCTCCTGCTGGGACTTAAGTGATACTATGCCAAAATATACATACATTTCATTTAGTGAGAGTGTTGGGGAAACTCAATTTTTGTTGGTTGGTCACATTTTGTTTATTCTTATCAAGATTTTTTTGTGTGAAAAATAAGATATGTCTCTTTGGGTAAATTACAACTCACTTTTGATTTAAATAATAAAGTTGAGATTAATTAAACTACTCCGGTTAATTGCACGTCTTCGACAGATATCAGTAGTCATTGCATATATATGTGTTCTGAAACGTAATACTATAGACTGTAGATCCTGTTGTAGGGTAGGACCAACCATGATAATATCATTTAATGGCACTTCACTAGATGATTTAGCAGAAGCATCAAAGACGACCCGTATCTTTGTGGTCATGATACTTTCCTCGTGGACAGCATGATGAGATAAATAGAATACTGGTTTCATAGTAGCATTGCACTCTAACCTTGGGTAAGAATGAGGTACAGGCAACAGCTTCATGTGGCCTAAACCTTGGTACTCCTTCGTTAATCTTACATAGTTTTCTCGAAGAACTTCGTCCTTGCAGAATTTCCTTTCCAGATGTTGGAATCTGTTCTTGGCTTCAATGATTGATTCACCCAATGAGGCGTGGTCTGTCCGAGGCAAACGCACGACGAAACATCCTGTTTCATCCCTTGATGTATTCTCTATAAAGTGCTGCTCACAATAACTTTCCTCGTCGGTGCCTGGAAAAGATATAAACTTTTCTTGTTTCCAGAATCGTTGCATCTGCTTGCTTAGATTAGGCTCATTTTTCAAGAAGAATGGTGTGGAAGATCTCGGTTGCTTGCTTCCGGTACTCGTTGGCATCCTTCCAGCAAGAATACAACCCAATTTTGTCTTCTGTATTACAGGATGATTTTGATCACGTGTCCACCACCCACCATTTAGTAGGTGCAGGAACAGTTTAGACCCTAATAGAATGTCTACATGAACAGGGATTTGAAACTGATCATAGTCAGGGATACACCAGTCATCAATGTCTAGACGTTTAGCTGGCATAGCACCTATAATATTAGGAAGTACATAGCATATTACATTAGCTGTGTATTCTGAAACCTTTGACATTTAATTGTACGTCTATGCTCTGTGAAACCGTAAACGCATTGTAATTGATCCCTACAATTGGAAATAGGTTGCACTGACGTCTCAGTTTTAACCACTGAGCAAGTGACTCCATGATGAAGTTCGACTGTGAACCACAATCCAAAAGTACTCTGCAGGAAGATTCACATGGATGCATGTAAAATATTTGTCAGAAAGACTGATATGCATATGCTAAAAGAGGGATTCTTGGTTAAAATCACTTTTTTTTAGCACCGCTTCTTACTGCCTGTTTAGGCTATACGTATATGTACTAATTATTCTAATGAGTTAAGGATGAGAAAGATAGAATTTAGATAAGTGTACCTGCATTTGCGAGGAGGAAGAGTGAATAAACATTTAGGAAAAACCACCCTCAGTGCACCCGACTGACATTTTAACTGAATCACCCTGTCTAGCCTATTGCGAAATTGATGCCTTAAGCCATTGTAGCAGGTTGTTAAAAGTACCAAGACTCAGTTAGAAGAATATTTGTGTTTTAGCTAAACTGCTGAGTTTAGTATGAAAGCAAAGAGATTATTTGTCTAAAATACATAAATGTAGATTAATTCACGTGGATTCTTTGTCTGCAAAATGTGAAATGAGAGGAAGGAGAAAGATTCTACGATCATTAGAAATAAGTTTAGTTTTAAGTTGAGGGTGTTCTATCTACGACGCTATATCTCCTTTACAATTCAACTTTAAAAACATATTCACAAAATAAACAACATTGGATATTTAACTGAGAGGAATTTAGAGAGCATATTCAAATTTATGTCTTGATGCCAATAATATAAATAGAGATTTGCTGATTCTGAGAAATGTTGCACTTTATTGATCTGTTGTAATCCAGCTCCGTACACCCCATTAACTCTGAAAAGGAGCAAGCTTACCTTTATAAGTTACACTATGGTGCAGCTTATAAGATAGATTTATTATTATTAACACCACGTCTTACTACCCGTACGAATTATACGCACTTATGCTAATGTATTATGGTAGGGTGATTGTGAGATGAAATGGAGGACCTACATTTTAACGGGGGATCCGAACCACAGTGGAGGCCTGGCATTCCATATAAGATAGAACCATACTGTATCGGTTAAGGTAGGATTGCTACCTTTCAGGGTAAATGGCATGCATATCTAATACCAATAATACATTTTTTAATTAATATGTTCCCAACCACTTGGGTGACCGCATGGTCTAAGGCGCTACTCTCACAGTATATTAGATTGTCGATCACAGGAGATCAAGGTTCGAATCTCGGTCGGGTGTAATGAGGGTGGTTTTCCACTCTTTCTCTCTCTGCGTGCAAATGCGGGTATACTTCCTTTAAATATGACTTACCTAGTTCCTAAAATTATTAGCGTAATTAGTTCATAAGCGTATAAACCGAACGGGCAGTAAGATGCGGTGTCAATAAAATTAGTGCGCAGTAAACTTCAAATTACTCCTTTGGTCCGTATATATAATTATTTGCACGTAAGGGCTAAGAAACTGATCATAATTTATATTCTTGACGGTAAAAAAAATAATTAATTGCTCTTTTTAGCAACAAAAATATTAAAATTAAGCTTCTCTGGATATGTAACTTAAGCTTTTTTTTTACAAGTATTTGCAGTATTGCATCATAATTGAACATTTATGTTTAATTTGAGCCTATTGGTAACAACTACAAAACAGTTACCCCCGATTCCCTCAACTTAACTTATTTCTCCTTGATCCTCCGTTTCTTTGTGGTCGAGTCACCACAATTTTTTTTATTTTTTATCTATTTCACACAATTTTTTTATTATTATTGTCTTTTGCTATATCTTTCAAACGGCCTTTTTCCCATGGAATTCACTTTGTTGAATCATCCGTTACACACAGTTTTCTGATACTATTTTTATTTTATTAAATTCATTTTTTTTTATTGCCTAGTGAATTCGTTTCGCCACTAACGATTTGCGAAATGCTCACAGCCTCCATTCTAAGAAGTGATTGTAGTACACAATCAGTGGCTAGCCCTGACAAAATGTCTGCATGCGATTGGACGTCGTTGGACCATTACAAACTTTCGACCGCCGTAACCCCCAAACTAACCAAGCATAGCCTTCGTTTCTTGTTGTTTTACTCGTAGGAGTTACTAGACAGCCATTTTGGTTTTCAACTCCTCTTTATCGAACAGTTCTTTCCTTGTCTCGACCACCGGAAATGGTTAAATCCTTACTTCACGTTGGAATGAATAAAACAGATCTAAAAGTGTGAAGTTTATTTTACTTTTTATTTTTTATGCCTAGCCAAAAAAAAAAACCCCACCAAAAACACAACTTTCTGTCACAAGAGCTTTGTCTGGTGTTTGTTTAATGGGTGGGAGGATGGTCGAGAGAAAGCTCTTTCTAAGAAGGTGTAGTAAATTTTGAAAAACTTCTCCGATCACCAAGTGTTGTGACAAATCAACCAAAAATAAAGATTCGAATAAAAAAAATCTATAGGAATATGAAAGTAACTGGGCGTGGGAAACACATCAATCAATGGTTGAACTACTGGCGTTCCTAATGACTGACTATCCAATATTCACCCCAGATTTTCACTAGGTTATTTCTCACAAACACATATTTAATGTATTAAGCCTACCACATATGGGTGGCCCTGTGGTGTAGTGGTCATTGCACCTGCCTACGAGTCTAGAGGTCCTGGGCTCTCTTCCCGGCGTGTTATTCTTCCATTAAGGGGAATGATCCCAACGGTCAGTAGGGTTTGATTGATTAGACTTACGTTAGGTTAAGACTCGCACCGACTCTACACCTTCATAATCATTACCATTACATCAATTCATTGCTGGTACATGTAAACAACCTCCTATGGTGTACCTTGGGCAACGCTCTGTGCCACCAGAGCGGCTAATAGTCTACATATAAGGTGACAACTGAATGTATTGTCCCTCCTGGTCATTTGTGCCATTAGATAAAAAAGAATAAAAATATTCAAAAACATTTAAATCATTCCAATAAAATAGCGGGCTACCCGAGCCGGTAGGAATGCGGGAAAAGGCATCATCTGCGCCTTTTTTGCTTTTTCGGTGTACTGAACTAGTTTTTCCTAAAAAGTTTTTTCTTCTTTCCCGCAAATGAGCTTACACCACTTATACTACCTTTGCTATCCCGACCCTATTGGTGTAAATGCGCGGATAGCCAAATGGATAGTACGATGGGATATATACAGTCCAATTTTCATAGTAGGTATTCATACGGGAAGTTATCCGTATCTTTTGATAGACAATATCCAATACATTTTGAATAAATATAATGTTGTAATAAAGTATTATCAATGCTGAAAAATCTTTTTTGCATTTTCTAAAAGACTCTTCCTAATAAAATTGTACTGCGGCTCTGTTTTGCTCTATAGAATGGTAACAATGACTAGCAGCTTGCATGCAGTAAACTACTGGATGTATATTTTTGCAAGAGTTTAATAATGCAGCCCATTTGTTCGTTTTCCACTACTCAGCTATCGTAAAGTTTCTAGGTAAAGTTATAGATGCTATTTAACCTATTGATTGAAAAAAATATTTAACACAAATTGTAATTAACTTTTATCAGGAGGAATATTAGAATGTTAGTTTTGGACTTATCTTGTGAATATAATTTTCTATGAAACAACTAAACCAACATGGAGGTAAGAGAGAGAACAATTTTAATCATAGAGACAGAATCAGTCGATGGATTTATAGAAAAAATATTTGTACAGGTCAAAAAGGCAGCAAAATTAGGTTTAGTTTAAACTATTGTATCGAGTATGTGGCTAACATTGATATGTTCATCAAAATATTTTCTAATTCTAAAAATCGACACAGATGTTTTAAAAATAGCCGTATAATATTACATTCTCCTATATCTGTTGCCAAGCGTTCTTACCAAGGTCTAACTATACCATGCCCATCTTGCTTGTAATCAATAAGGCACCATTTATTATAAATTAATTACCAAATTAATCAATACATTGAGAACAGGCGTTATCATAGCTCTCCATTACTGACCGTCAACATGGTTTATAACATTAAACATAATTTTATCATTTAAAGTCTTCTAAATATATTTCCCAAACACATCGTTTCCAAGAGCGTACTACCATTTCTTTTAATATCTCTTTCCTAGTATTTTGTTTAATTCATACTAAGTAATGGCTTAATACATTGGGCGAGAATGGGGAAGGTAATAGGATGAAATGCACCAGTATTATCATATAGAAAGGCTAGTAAAACCACACTAATAAATTGACTTTGGAAAAGTACCTGCAGTGATTCGAACCTTGACCGTCACTGGCTATGCTGGTTTCTGTGAGTTTGAGATAAGGTTTCAAACCACGTGACCAACATTGTATATCTAATTTTATTGTTTAAAGATCGAAATTGGTATTGAATTGAATCAACCCTGGATGAAAAACACGGAGAAATAAACCATAATGCAATGAAAATATTGAGCAATTTTATTAGAAATTTCATATTTTTAAAAACATCTGTTTATGTCTTAATTTTATAATATTGGATTAGCTTTGGGTTTTATAGGTGCTACAGAGGTGTGAAAATTACTAGAATAGTTGTAAATTAGTTTTAAATACTTTATTATTTTTTCTTCCAAATAAATCCAATATTTCATTAAATATTAGTCTGATTTGTTAATATTATTCATTTTTCATCCCTTAAGAATGATTTGGAGGATTAAAAAAATCCGAGTGATTTTACAGGATTTAGAAAAATTGGTTCAGAAATATATCATGCTGTCTGCACTGCATAGATAAATCTGCTGATTAGCAGATAATTTTAAAAGTGAGATTATGTTATGTTTTGGTGATGTAACATTATTTTATGTTATTACTGGTTATCTGGAAACAGCCCAGATATGAACTCAAAGAGAACCTCTTGTCCTTTGTGGAGAGGAAACTAAAAAAAACCCAACATTACAACTAAGATAAACCTCATTGCGACGCTTAATAAAATTTGCTCCATGATGACGAAGTCAAAGATTCTTGTAAGAAACTTGTGGAAAGCATGCCAAGAAGCAATGAATCTCTGCTAAAGAGCAAGGGCGTGTACACTAAATACTAAATGTGTAATTTTTTTTTAAATAAAATAATATTTCGTTGATTATTATTAGCTCCGCGTCTTACTAACCGTTAGGGTTATACGCACTTACGCTAATGTGTAATGGTAGGGTGATTGTGAGATGAAATGGAGGACCTACAATTTAACGTGGAATCCGAACCACAGTGGAAGCCTGGCATTCCTCACATTCACAAGTTGTGATTAATACACATCTTGTCAGAGGTGAAGGAAGGGCTTGGCAATCAAATAAATCTGTGCCAGGACCGAAGATTGAACCCCGGACCCTCAGCACTGAAGTCTGACACCTTACTCCTAGACCACCAGGTCACCTCTAATATTTAGTTGATATAGCATGTTTTTTAAATCTTAATTATTCAAAAAGTGATCAACAAAATACTAATGAAGTAAAAACTCGATTAAAAAGTTCTAAAAATATATTCTAAAATTATAAAAAAGAACTGCATAAAAAGTATACAGGTAGCCTTTAATAACATAAAATAATATTTCATCAACAAAACATAGCACTATATCTTTTTCAATATAATCTGCTAATAAGCTGACTTCTCTATGCATAGTAGGCAACATGACATATTTCTGAACAAATTTTCGAAATGCTATAAAATCACTCAGAATTTTAAAAAAATCCTTCAAACCATTCTTAATGGATGAAAAATTAACTATACTAACAAATTAAACTAATAGTTAGTACAATATTGTATTTATTTAGAATAACAAACAAAAATATTTTTAAAAAATTCTAATAATTTTCACACCTCTGCATTTGCTTGGTCACTGAAACATCCCTTAACGGACACCTCTAATTAGTGGGTTCATTTTTATAACGGACATTTTAAATTACCCCGGTGAAATAACATTGGCTCTCACGGTGATACACCTTCACAACAACAGACATGGACGTTGCTATAGAAGAATATTTATACATACAAATCTCTAAATAACGGACAAAAACTGCAAACACTAGTCCATATCTTGTACAACACATAATATGTATGGTACCTGTAAGGTAGTAAGATTACCTCGCTTTGTTCCTCCATGGTACAGCTTATAAGACAGTGCCATAGTGTAATCCGTTAAGGTAAGAGTGCTACCTTTCAGGCTGAACGAAGTGTAGGATATATATTACTATGTTAGAAGTGTCCTAGTCTCGCTTACAACGTGAGCAGTTCAACCTTAACCTGATAAAAAAACAGTCTTATTTTTTATATCATACTATGTTGTCAGAGGGAGATGCAGAAATACTTAAGAAACTTCAAAAATAAAGATTCAACAGGAAAATGAAAATTAAAAATAACACCAAAAACAGATACATTTTTTCAAACTAATTTAATCCAAAGGTTTAGCAATGAAGTAGTGAAGAAAGTTTTGAACTAATTATTGATGACATATTTTTATTAGTTCAGTATCAGTTTGACCCGTTCTTTGCACGGGTAACCAGCATCAAAACAATATCAAGTTATGCGTATAACCCAAACGGGTAGTAAGACGAGGTGCTAATAATAATAATAATAATAATAATAATAATAATAATAATAATAATAATATCAAATTAGGACGTAACATCCGGCTACCAACTTTTTGTATATAGTACCTCCATGTACAAACAACCATGATCTAACTATCGCAATCCCAAACCATTTATGGCAATTAATAAATTAAAATAAATTAAATCATTACCTGGTCCATTAACAAGCGCAATATTTGCCTTGTTGGAATAAATAGCAACACTGTTTACCGATGAGCATATTTGAAATAATATACTCTGTTGTAGAAACATATTGAATAAATGAGTATCATACGGTTCACTGAGCTATGTGAACATAAATTGTTTATTTTAATAATTACAGTATTATGTTGCTGCTAGATAGGTGTTAGTTTATCCTTCGTTATTTAGTTAAATGGAATTGCAATGCTGATGGATCCCCTTTAAGATCGTTAGTCTTATTTATTTTTAGATTTCTAGCCTACCTATAATACAAAATTAAAACTGTCTACTATATTTAGAAAGTTTCTTTCAATTAGCTTAGGAATTTTGCACCCCCCACCCAATTTCACTCATTTCCTTGTCCCCTATTTTAAGATTCCAAACTTTCATGCTATTTGGTGTGGTCCATTAATTAATTTGCCAAATTTAAGTTTTCTTCCACTCTGAAAAGTAGATTTTCTAATAATATTAGAAAGATTTCAATATACTTCCTTCTCCCTCAAAACTTCTAATTTCCACATTCCCATTTTGAAATTGTAAGACTTAGTTGATTATCTGATATTGTTCTTTTAAGTCTTGCCAATTTCCAACCACCCCGAAAATTATTGTTCAACATTAATTGTATGAGTGTTGAGCCTTTTCTATTTCCGGGATTTCCATTTTGAAATTCCATTTATTAAGAAATGATTCGGTTAACTGGGAAGGAATATTCACTCACAGGCTCTAATTCATTTTTCCACTACATCGAACAATTTTTTCCTAATAATTTTGAAAGTTTTGAACACCCACCACCCTCTCCCATTTGAAGAACTAATTTTTAAATTTTAAATTATAAGTATTTTTTGATGTTTGATTATTTGGCTTGGTCGTCCTAACTGCTTGCAAGTATTTAAATTTCCCACCAAGTATAATAATTTTTTTTTAGTGGTTTTCGAAATTTTTAGCATACCTTATGGATAAAAAAAATTCTATAATTTCTAGCTATCTGCGAAATTTCTATTTTCTACCATACTGAAAGGTATTTTATATACGAGTTTTAGAAATGTATTTACACACCAATTTTATTTACCCCCTTCCAATCTCAAATTTTAAAATATTTTTTGGATTAAATCTTGGTCTTTCTAATTTTTCACCAAATTTAAATATCTTAAACACACAGATATGTGATTAATAATTAATTATTGTTTTGGAAATGTCAACACTTGACTATTTTCCGGTTCATCATTTTAAATTTAATATTTGGAGGCTCTTCTGGTTATCCCTTTATATTTATTGAAATATTTCGATTTTTACCATACAACACTGCATTTTTTATTAGTTTTAGAAAATTTGAGAGCACTTCCATCCAAGTTTCTTGTCCTTCATTTTGAAATTTAAGAATGCTCAGACCTTTACGGCAGTACTTTACTAATTTCAATCTTCTATCCCACTGATAAGTGATTTATTCTTTGAGTTTTAGAATTTTCAAAACCCCAAATTTCACCCATTCCATTTAGAAATATATAAGATTGAACCCTTATTTTGTTATTTGGAGTGATCCCTCTACATTCCTGACAATTTCTAGTTGTATACCTCTCTTAAAAGGTCTTTTTTCTACTAATATGCCCCAATATCTTACTGAGTTTCATTTTAAAATATAAAATTTTCAGAGCCTCCCCTCTCCACTATTTTATCAACTCCCACATAAAAATTTCAAATTTTAATTATTTATTTTATCTCCAGTGGTATTTACACCTGCTCACCAATTTTATATATAATATTTAGCACTGCGTCTTACTACCCGTTCGGGTTATACGCATAAGTACTAATTACGCTAATGGATTAGGAATCGGGAGGGTTGAATTTAGAGGAAGTGAACCCGCATTTGCGTGGAGGGAGAGTGGAAAACCATTTAGGAAAAACCACCCCCAGTTCACCCGACCGAGATTCGAACCTCGATCTCCCCGTCATCGGCGGTCGAGCTTAACACGACTAGCGCGTTAGCCAACTACGCCACCGAGGCGGGTTTCACCAATTTTAAATTATATATCACACTTAAAGTGCTTTTTGATTCACCCTCTTTCCCGATTTCCTAAAGTCCCTTTAAAAATTTAAAAATTTTCAGATTCTTATGCTTATTTGAAGTGGTTCCTTTCTTCTGCATTTCTGTTTTCTATCACACTAAGAAGTAATGGTTTGTATTTATTTTAGAAATGTTAAGCCCCCTCCCCTCATCATTTATCCAACTCCCACTTATAAATCTAAAATATTAAGATTATTTTTGTTATCTTGAGGTGTCCTTATATCTGCTTGCAAAATTTAAATTTCATAACACACCTAAAAGTTTTTTTTTTATACATCCCAGCCTCCTTTCCCTATTGGTCGGGGATCAATTTAAAATTTTCAGGCTCTTATGATTGAAGTGATCCCTTTACTTCCTTCTTAATTTTAGTTTTTTTTACCAAGATGAGAATTATTTGTTTATATCAGTATGGGAAATTTTAAACTCCTTCCCCTCCTTATTTTTCCGACCCCCTTAAGGAATTTCAAATTTTAAGACTTAATTTGATATTTTGAGTTTTTTTCTACCTGTCTGCCAAATTTACATTTTCTACCATTCCTAAAAGCTGTATTTACTTTTTTGTAAGCCTCCACCCACCCCTATTCCTAGAGTCCCATTTAAACATTTAAAATTTTCAGACTTTAATGCATATTTGGAGGAGTGGTCCCTTTAACTGCCATCCAAATTCAAATTTGTTTCCACACTGATAAGTAGGTATTTCTATGTTTTAGAAAGTTTAGCACTTTTCTGCGAATGAAATAAGATATATTTTAAATTTATGTTCTTTGTATGATACTTTTATAAACTTTTGCATCAAAGCTATAAGACTTGATATTAGAACATACTTTTAAATTTAGTAACCTGTAATGGTCAAACTAGTGCGTCTTTTTTTTTTTACCAAATAGCAAAATAGTCTTCATTTTCGTCAAGTTTTATCACCTGTTTGGGGTATGCATTGTGCTGTGAGTAGATATCTTAACTACGCTAATGTAGTTGGGTAGATTAAGGTTGAATCTATAGGAACTGTGCCAGCATTTTATGGAGGGAAGAGTACAGAATCATTTAGAAAAAAGTCTCCTCCATATTCGTGGCAGGAATGAACTCTCGGATTTTATTCAAAAGAGATAATACAAGAATTATGCCATTTTTCACATGGCCGTTAGTGCAGGCTTTACCATTTTGCTGGATGTGAGAGTGTGAGGTCGCTCTCTATATGTTATTATGAAGTGAGAGCGTGTGGTCTTTCTCTACATGTTACCATGAAGTGAGAGCGTGAGGTCACTCTCTACATGTTACTATGAAGTGAGAGCATGAGGTCACTCTTTACATGTTATTATGCAGTGAGAGCGTGTGGTCTCTCTCTACATGTTACCATGAAGTGAGAGCGTGAGGTCACTCTCTACATGTTACTATGAAGTGAGAGCGTGAGGTCACTCCCTACATGTTACTATGAAGTGAGTGCGTGAGGTCACTCTCTACATGTTACTATGAAGTGAGAGCGTGCGGTCACTCTTTACATGTTACCATGAGGTGAGAGCGTGAGGTCACTCTCTACATGTTATTATGAAGTGAGTGTGCGAGGTCGCTCTCTATATGTTACTATGAAGTGAGAGCGTGCGGTCACTCTCTACATGTTACTATGAAGTGAGAGTGGGAGGTCGCTCTCTACATGTTACTATGAAGTGAGAGCGTGCGGTCGCTCTCTACATGTTACTATCAAGTGAGAGCGTGTGGTTGCTCTCTACGTTTTGCCAGCCAGTGGTTGAGGAACACATGTGACGCACTAGTGAGTCCAAGGGGGGGCTAAGGGAGGGTTGAGACCATTGGAAGGTGTAGAGCCCCATTAGAGGGGTGGTCAGAGGGCGTAACGTCCCACCGGGTGGCGAGGAACCACACCTGCTGCTAGTCCGACTAAAACAATTCAAGACTCGGATATTATATACAAGACAAAAGTTACATTTTGAAAAACGAGGATTGGACAGATTGACCGCTCGAAATTCCAATTTCTCGCAACTGGGGAATGTTTCCCTTGATAAGCTTGGCACAAAGTCACTAAAGATATTTTCCCCTTGATAAGCTTGGCACAAAGTCACTAACGATATTTTCCCCTTGATAAGCTTGGCACAAAGTCACTAACGATATTTTCCCCTTGATAAGCTTGGCACAAAGTCACTAAAGATATTTTCCCCTTGATAAGCTTGGCACAAAGTCACTAACGATATTTTTCCCTTGATAAGCTTGTCACAAAGTCACTCACGATATTTTCCCCTTGATAAGCTTGGCACAAAGTCACTAACGATATTTTCCACTTGATAAGCTTGGCACAAAGTTACTAGCGATATTTTTCCCTTGATAAGCTTGGCACAAAGTCACTAACGATATTTTTCTCTTGATAAGCTTGGCACAAAGTCACTAACGATATTTTTCCCTTGATAAGCTTGGCACAAAGTCACTAACGATATTTTCCTCTTGATAAGCTTGGCACAAAGTCACTAACGATATTTTCCTCATGATAAGCTTGGCACAAAGTCACTAACGATATTTTTCTCATCGCCGCGTCTCACTACTAATTCTACTTTTGCACATATTTAACTACACTTGATGCTAGTGATGATGAAGTTTAAATATAGATAAAGTGTACCCGCATTTGTGACGAGGAAAAATTGGAAACTACTAAGGAATAATCACGCTTATATACACCTGATCGGGATTCGAGCAACGATTTCCCCCTTATCAAAGGTCCAGTTTATTTTCATAGTGACGCCTTAGAACAGCTTTCTCCAAATTGTACTCCATGGAGCCCTTGGGCTCCGTTAAAGTTGTCTCAGGATCCAAGAGGTAATATGATAATATTAGTCGTATGTTTTCACACTAAATCAGCATCAGTAATTATCATGGTTGTCATTTTTTTTTTCAAATCTGAATCGAAAATATATTCCAAATGCGCAGCCAGAACATATTTTGGTTTCTGTTCGTTTTATACTTTTACATTTGTAAAGTTTAACTGTCTTATTAAATGCTCATAATATTAGCGCAAGAGTTTCTCATGAGGTATCCAGCATGATTTTATTTAATGCAAGGACTCCTTTGGTCTAAAAATATTGGGAGCCCTTGCTCTGTTAGACCGCGAATTACACTATTGTATAGGAAACGACAAGGTTCTAATTATTTGCTCGATTCATTTATCGTAAGATATTCAACTTTCTAAAAATAAATATATTAAAGATTTTAAATATTTTTCAGTGATTTCTTTTTAAAATTTAATATTTATTGGAACTTCAACAATAACATAACGTCGATAATTTCACGGGGTACCTTTTGAAAACCACTCTTCTAAAGAGACACTACGTATGTTTATATGTTTTAACATGATTAGTTTAAAAAGTTTTATTTAAAAAAATAGTCTATATACATTTCACAATGCTCACGACTCTAAGAGCATATGACAGACTCCTAATATACCAAACTCTGAGAAAGTCTAGCTGTACCAACCTCTGAGAGAATATAGCTGTACCAACCTCTGAGAGAGTCCAACTGGACCAATTTCTGAAAGAGTACAGCTATATCAAACTTCGAGAAAGAGAGAGAGAGAAATACAGAGAGTAAGAGAGAAAGAGAGAGAGGGAAAGAGAGCAGGGTCAGCCCCGGGCCGGCAGATGGACGTTTGGGCGCGGCCGCCGCCAACTCACATGAACTAATATCACATGCGAGAGCGGGCCGAGACTCGTGACTGTGCGTCGTGCGCGAGTCCTTGGCACTTGGGACTGCAACACAGATACAAGTACACACCAAATTCACGGGATAGCCTATCCTTAAGGGCCGAATTCCCAGACATTTCCCAGAAATGTCAAATATCACGTTTGTAAAAATTATATCACTGTATTCACATTTATCCATTTACTTCTATGGCTAGATATTTAGGAATATCGACATTACGTACTACCCGTCCGTGCTGTATGTCTACTTATTTAATAAGGGAAGAGTAAAGTAGAATGTATTTGTAGAGTAGAATTTCCAGAGGAAGAGCCTTTTAGCTAATTCAAATATCCTTTAATTTGAAAAATGATACCTGGACACGGGAATCAAACCTGGGACCTTTAGATTAGTACGCCAATGCTCTAACCACTGAACTATCCAGGAATCGTCCTGTGCCTGGGGTAATTCTTCAATCATATTTAGGAGAGTCTGTGATGGACGTGTGTAAATCGTCAGCTACATATGTGTATATCAGCACGAGCTATCAGATATAGCAGCCCCCATTGACTCGGGGGGATGCTACTGCCAAATGTACAATTATAACTGTACGAATGTGCAGATCGTGATAGATTAAGTAGCCAGGCTATTATATTTGTTAGTTGCAGTTATAGCCGTATCTAGATATCATAATCTCTGCCTTAAGATACGAGTACAGAATGACCTTAAGTACGGGACGATTCCTGGATAGCTCATTGGTTAGAGTATTGGCGTACTAAGCCAAGTGTCCAGGGTTCGATTCCCGTATCCAGGTGTCTTTTTCAATTTAAATAACATGATACGGCTATAATCGTAATTAATAAAAATAATGCTATGCTATTTAATCCCTCATAATTAAAATATACTCATTTTCGTCCAATATTGATAGTATATTCTACCCGCTTTGGTGGCCGAATGGTCTAAGGCATCACTTTTGCAATAGATGGGTACTGCCAGTGATGGGGAGATCGTGGCTCGAGTCCCAATCAGGTGGTTTTCCCTCAAAGGCTATTCAACCTTCACGCAAATGTAGGTACACTTCATATAAATACGACCATCCTCATCCCTAATATATTACCGTAATTTATTTATAAGCGTATGATCCTAACGGGTAGTGATACTCGGTGATAAAAAAATATTAATATTGATAATATCTCTCAAAAATGGCAGCTGCAGATAACATGACTTGACGTATGCATATAGTAAAGCTATTTTTTCTTTTAGCACCACCTGGTTGTGTACATAGTCTGTTATCGATAGGTTTTTACCTGGATGACAGTTCATAAATCATATGTTTAGGTTTTGGATTGCCAACACTTGTAATGGATCACTGTTTTGTTATATATGTTAAGTTTTTTAGTTAACTTTTATAGTTTACATTTAAAATAACATAAACTTAAGTTTTCTCATACTATTTCATTCCTTTTAATCAATACCTTTTAATATAGGTATCATATTTACTTGGAAAAGAGAAAATACTTGTCAATTTTTTATATATAATAAATTATCTTATGAATATTTTAACGTATTTCGAAATATTTAACTGAATAAAATATTTGTATCCGCTGCGTGGGTGCAGCATTGTAAAAAAATTGTTTCCGTCATGTTCAACCACATGGTTTAAATTCGTCGGTCACCATTTTGAAGCTATTTTCGTTAGACCTTTTGTGGAAGTGCTGTGAATAATAATTTTTTTAAGTGTAATAAAACGATAAATAAGGTAATGAATGGACTATATGTACTGTACGTACTATAATTACGCTAGTGAGTTAAGGATGAGGATGGTTGAATTTATAGGAAGTATACCTTCATTTTCATGTAGGGAGATTGGAGAAACATTTAAGGGAAAACACCCTTGGTACACTCGACTGTTCGAACCACGGCATCTTTGCAAACAGGAACACTAGAGTAAAATGTCCCTGAAATGTGGTTCCCGTGTGACACTAATCCTATCCATCCAACTATATAAGTTGATATTTAATTAGGTTAAAACTATATTCATTTGTTCAACTAGTACTCTAGTTGATATTTATGAATGGCGACATATTAGTAATGTGTGTTCCATCATTATTATTATCATTCATAGTTTTGATTGATTACAAGGGCTCCGACATCTTAGATTACTCTAATACTACTACTTAGCACCACGTCTTAGTACCAGTTCGGTTCTACGCTTAGAACTAATTACGCTAATGGGATAGGAACTGGGAAGGTTGAATTTATATAAAGTGAACCCGCATTTTCAGGTAGGGAGAGTGGAAAACAATTTGGGAAAAAACACCCCCAATTCACCCGAACGAGATTCGAACCTCAATCTCCCCGATCTCGGAAGTCTAGCCCAACACGAAACCAGCGCGTTAGCCAACTACGCCACCTAGGTGGGTCTTAGCTTAGTTGGTAGCATGTCTGTCTGCTGAGTTAAAGGTACCAGGTGCGATTTCTGACGTGGTCGAAAAATTCATTATTGGTGAAATCTGAGTTTACCCTTTCATAGTTATGAATTAACGGTTGGGGGACTGTGTATTGTGTTCGTTATAAATTTAAGTTAGTTTATAAGTCGTGTACTGATATAATCAGTCGGTTCAGAAAGTGCTCATTAAATACCACAAATAAATGAAATGAAATTATTACAAGTGTATACAATAATGTCGAGTTTATATACAACGTGTTTCTAAAACATTGCATCAAACTTTGGCAGGATACTCCTTGGGTGAAATTAGAATAATTCCCATAAGCAACCTAGGGTCCATCTTCAATATTAAGGGCGGTATACACCCCTAAAGACAGAGCTAAAAACGACTGTTGTGAGAAATATTATGAGAACTGCTTAGGGTATTACAACGAATCTTTGTATACTACTTATTGAAACCTTGATCATTAATAAACTAAATGTGCTGTTACCGTTACCCACCCCCATCATGTAAAAAAGGGGGGGTTGTAACACATTTTTTCTAAAATAAAATATGTCAGAGTAAGTATTACCAATTTTTACTTAAGATTACAAAACAGGGAATCAAAATTAACAAAAAAGGTGTCTTGGAGAAACTGTCTAGCTTTCCCCGTTTCTGAGATAATCACACAAGTTTGAGATCAGAGCCAAGTGCAAATGCCTGCCAGGTAGGCAGCCAGAATCGCAGTTTTATT